>MJUT01047427.1:414833-448358 GCA_002080005.1 Gigantidas platifrons
TATTACTTCAAAATGGTCCTTGGATGGTCCCCTTTCAGAATTATTTAAGTCAGGTGAGTGATACAAGCTCACCTGAACCTCTAGTTTACAGTAGTTTCAAAATTTAATCTGACGATATAACCTTGGCGTCTGGGGACCAGTGGCCAATGGCCTTTTATTTTTTTTAAGAATAGAAAAATGAGAAAAGAGGTATTTTGCAGAGTTTAAAATTATTTACAATTTATATGTGATAAATATATTTTTTTATATAATTAAGAAAAAAAAAGTAGATAAGAATTTTAGTGTATTTAAAAAAATAAAAAAATAATAAAGACATTGAGAAGATGAGGTTGTACTTTATATTGGCATTTATACATGTATGTAAAACTTTTATGGTCTGGCCTGGTGCATTCAATCAATTGGACTATAACACTGTACCCGATATACAAAAGTATTATTTGGATGGATCAAATATTCATATTGTTTTAATTACCCGGTAATGAGTATACTATAAAGTATACTATAGTATAATAAATATAAACCAGAAAAATATATTTAGATAGACTATATCAGTTAATATTTAATGGTGTCTCTATGGAAAGGGAATTTACAGAAGAATAAAAAAATATGTTAAACAATCCTCAAACAGTTTTTCAAAAGTACTCCAGTGTAACTGAAATTCTGCAATTCTTTGATTTCTGACAGCAAACATTTTTTCAGTTTTATATAAATCTATCAAACAGGCTTTAAGCGAATGAAAGGATAATTTTTTCTTCGGACATCTGTTGGTATATATATAGTATTTTATTTTTAGTAAAATGGCATTGTATACATCATCTTTATATACTTTATCAACATCGCCAAAAATTAGAGTCTTCTTTAAAAATGTTTGGTTTATGTCTTTGTCACCGAACCAAGAATTTACTTGCCCTAGAAGATTTTGTACATTTTCACATCACCAAAAAATGTGTTCAATGGTTTCATTTTCCTTCTGGCAAAAATTACAATTGGCATCATCAATAATTTTAATTTTTTTCAGGAAATAATTAGTAGCCAGAATATTGTGGTTTATTCTAAATTGAAACCAATGTAATTTTGTACATGCTGTAACTTTAAATGGGAGTATATAAATTTTTTTTCCACTCATTTGAATTAATATCGAAAACTGTATTCCATTATCTTTGAGCTGTAGGAACACTACTGTTTTTATTTAGAATTGTGTTCATATCTCTTGAACCTTTAGAACTTCGAAAAATATTTTGTAGAGATGATGGGACAAAAGGAGTCTGTAAATTAGATGATTTGTCTCCATATGGATACAATTTTAGCATTTGTCGTTAAGAACTAATAACCCCATTATATTGCAAAAATTTTACACAAAATCCAAATTTGTTTGAAAACTGATCTAAAGTTAGAAAAGAACCATCATCATTGACAAAATCGTTAACAAACTTGACACCCATGTTGAACCACTCTGGATAAAAGATAGTTCTTTTGTCAATTTTTACCTGTTTATTCAACCAAACTGTATTGGCAAGAAAGTTTGTCCAATTTTTGTTTTCGTCTTTTTCAATAACAGATTTCCAAGCATATAATACATCCTTCCAAAATTGATTTTTTACACTTTCTATTACTTGTTCTATATATCCACTACCGCCACATGATAGTTTATTTATATCAATTGATTACATAAAAATATTCTGCCATTTATCAACCACTCTTTTTACACTTTGTTTTAAAAAATTATTATAACATATCAAATCCTAGGTACAAAATGTACATATACTTATGAGTACATATAACTTTTTTGGCCTATTTTAATCTCATGAGACTAAAAGTCAATAAATGAAATGATTAATTGGTCGATGACTCATTTGTCTAATTTTTTATATCATAGAAAACCTGTATTACATGTACTTGCATTTTATCAAATAGATGGTCAACAGCCAAATTTATATCAATATTATTATACCCCCCACAAAAAAAGTTTGGGGGGGGGTATATAGGAACCACCCTGTCCATCTGTCCGTCCGTCCGTCCGTCCATGTACCTTGTAAGCACAACTCCTCCTAAGCGTCTTATTGGTTTTTTGTGAAACTTTATACAGTTGTAGTACACTACCTGCAGATGTGCATGAAGAAATATGGTCGCTGTCCAAAATTTGGAAGGGGAGATAATTCAACGTATACTTTCACGAAAAAGGGGGGGGGCATGTACCTTGTCAGCGCAACTCCTCCTAAATGGCATATTGGATTTTTATGAAACTTTACACATTTGTAGTACACTACCTGCAGATGTGCATGAAGGAATATGGTTGCTGTCCAAAATTTAAAAGGGGAGATAATTCAACTTATACTTTCACGAAAAGGGCATGTACCTTGTAAGCACAACTCCTACTAAACTGCAAGCGGGGGGTATCACTCAGTGAAGTCACTCACAGTTCTAGTTATATTAGAGTCATATTAAGATAATGGTGATTAAGCTTTCAGATTTGAGGGGGCTAGGGTTAGGGTTATGGTGTTTAACACCACTTTCAACAATATTTTTGTTATATTGTGGATGTTTTATTGGTAGAGGAAACCGGAGTACCCGAAGAAAATCACTGAGTTGTCGCAAGTCCATGACAAACTTTATCACATAAATGTTGTATCGAGCAGACCTCACCATGAGTGGGATTCGAACTCACAACTTTAGTGGTGATAGACACTGATTGCACAGGTAGTTGTAAATCCAACTACCATACGATCACGACCATGACAGCCCGCTTTCAGATTTGAATCAAGGCTCTTATTGTATAAGTTTCAATAATATTTTCATCTATAAGTGACAGCTAAGTCATTTCATAATTTCAATAATTTTTGTTTGTAAAACGTGATCAGTGATGTTCCAATACTTTTACATGCAATTACATGTATGGAGTGGTTTTCTCATTATTTAATACAGTGAAACCTGTCTATGTCGAACCCTGAATAAACTGAAATCCTGTATGAACCAAATTTTGTTAAAAGTCTATATGTAAGAAATGTTTGCTAATTTAACATGTATAAACAGAATACCTGCAGTCTATTCTGAATGCAAAAGAGGTTCAGTTTAGACAGATTTCACCGTACATCAGTCTAGCTTTCTCTTTGTAGTGCATTTGTAGGATTAAATAGTGTCCGCCGTGAAATATTGTCCTCTGTTACAATTGTTTTCTATGATAAAGTCCGAGGACGGAATAAAGCGCAGAGGTGACTTGTTTTGGTATATTGGGGATTTTTCATTTGAAAAAGATACAATCGGACACATTTTCACAGGACAATAATATGGCTTACACATTCATATTAGGCTAAAATAAGTTAACCTGTGTTAAGCGACCACCTGTCTTATATGACTATATTTCAATGTTCCTTTGGATGCACACTGAAGAGAGGCTGTTGTGGTCATGACCGTATGGTAGTTGGATTTACAACTACCTACGCAATAAGTACCTATCACCACTAACGATATGAGTTCGAATCCCGATCAGTCACGGTATACTTGATATAACATTATGTGATAAAGTTTGTTAGTAAATTGCGACGGGTTGGTGGTTTTCTCTGGGTACTCCGCTTTCCTCCTTAACCCTAGCACTAAACTCTAACTCTCACAGAAGACAGGTTTGATTGTATAAATAAGGTGTGTGTATTTTATTCAGGTTTTTATTAAGTTACACTTCATGTACATAAAAAAAAAAAGATGATTTCATGGGTCACTGAATTCTTGTAATTAATATAAATGTTTTTGTAAATCTCAAAAAATCGAAATGTATTTCGTATTCCATAAGTTTAATGTGAGGGTATTTTATCCTTGCTTAGAGTATATATATATATATATATAAAGTCTAAGGGAATCAACCAACCAGAGAACTTAATAGGTAACGGTTCGTCGAGACATGACGATGCAGCACAAACAAAATAAATTATAGAAGTGTAGAAGATTGTGCAACGATACCGATAAAGATGTTACAAAAAATATATTGACAAAATTTTCGATCAACAAATGACCTTCTTCAGTGTCTATCAAAATTAGACTGAGTTTGTAAAAATTAGCTGGTATACTTACAACTCACTAAATATATATATAATTTCACCTGATAGACGAATCTTTTAATTTTTGTAGAAATGGGGAAAATACTACTGAAGTGCCTACAACTTGTTTGGATTATGCAAAGTACCGTTTTGGTGGCAGCTTTCAAGAATCAACAGTCGATGAGGTCAAGAAGATCTTCAAAATCATTTGTGTGTTTATTACACTGATACCATACTGGATGGTATACTTTCAGGTGAATTAACATGTTAACATTCTAAAATATCTTTGAAATAAAAAGTTAATTACAAATGTATAAAATTTATTGCGCACAACATATTTCTGGAATAACCTTCATAAATAGACTACATTTGTCATCCATTATTAAAACAACAATTAAGATTTTAATAACACTAAAATGAAATACAGTTAATCTAATAAAATATACTGGTAGATATTCATCAGTTGTTTTGACCAGACTGGGTATTTCTACTGAAAGGGTTTACAGCATCGGTGGTATAATGGTTAACGTGTTTGCCTCAGTCAATTGCGGGTTCGAGCCATGGTCGGGTCAAACCAAAGACTATGAAATTTGTATTTGCTGTTTATCCACTAAGCACATGGTAATTAAGGAGTAAGAGCAAAGACAGGTTGGCTCAGAATCAGCATATTTTTTTCTGAGTGGAGCGACATGTCTATCCGCGGCCTGTTGTTTCAATGAGTTAGCACTATAAAAGTTCCAATTAGGCATGTTGGTCAAAGTACAATGCAGACTTCATCATCGTATTGAATATAACTTGTTCTTCCATTGTATAGCTGAAAAATTGCTGAGTTGGCATTTAACAAAAATCACTCACTCTTTCACTAATAATAGGGTTTAGACTAGATCTGAAATATTTCCAACTCCAGTATGCTATATTTTAGATTGTTTTTATTCATATAGATGCAGACAACATTTTTATTACAAGGACTTCACATGAACCTGAAACTCCCTGGTACTACAAGAAATGATAGTGAAATGAACTGTTCTGCACAGGAAACGACAGCTCCTGTTACACCTTCAGAACCAACACATATCACTAAGCCAATGGTATCGTCTGTCATAATATGCAGTCAAGTTTAAGAATAATAGGTCCTCCCAAATAAGGAGTTACATATATATAAGAAATGTAGTAAATCTTTCATGAGTGTTGGAAATTCCATCTTTTCTCAAGTGAAGCATTAGAATGAAGGATTAAGGTTATGATATTTAATACCACTTTCAACAATATTTCAGGTTTACTTTGGCAGTTAGTTTTATTGGTCGAGGAAACTGAAGTACCCAGTGAAAACCACCAACCTGCCCCAAGTTACTGACAAAGTTTATCACATAATGTTGTATCGAGTACTCCTCGTCATGAGCGGGAATCAGACTCATAATGTTAGTGGTGATAGGCACTGATTGCATAGGTAATTGTAAATCCTGCTACACGATCATGGTCACATAGTCCCCCCCCCCTCATTAGAATGAAAGATATTAAAAATCTCTTATTTAGGCTGAATAGCACTAAGATGAAATACAACCACTGTTATCTATTCTAATATGACGCCGTGTTATCGTCAGTTTATATAATACTCAACAACAACATTTTTAGCGCAAACGCGGTAATGTTGTCAATTCGGCTATTCCGTGTAACCTCCCGCGAAATGGTGTACGTTATACTGACCTACATTTACCGTAGAAAATTAAAATTCCGCGAAATGTTGACGTCATATGAAGACTCCCAGTTTAGAACATAGAGATCCTGACGTTTTTTGGCTTCGTGTACGCCTCCTTGTCGAAGTTGGATTTGTAGTATTTTCCCTTTCTTTTGAATTGATGTTCATCAATGACAACATTTAGTAATCTCAAATGACAGAAATCGCATCTAGAAATGATAGAAATCGTATCTTTGTGTTCGGGAGGGTAACGGAACAGCCAAATACATTGCTGTGTGTATAGGTGGCGTTTTACAAGTAAATTACTGTATTTGTCCTATTAGAATCGAGATAATCCATGGCAGCCATTGTGTTATATTCATTTAACCATGGGCTGGGCCTTTATAATCATCAATTTAACCCCGAGCGAAATTTAACCATGGGCTGGGCCTTTATAATCATCAATTTAACCCCTCGCTTTCGCTCGGGATTGAATTTGATTATAAAGGCCCAGCCCATGGTTAAATGAATATAACAACAATGGCTGCCATGGATTATTTCTTACATAAAACATAGCTATCCATCAAATGTTTTAACCAGACTGGGTAATTCTACTGACTGGGTTTACCACAACATAGCTATCCATCAAATGTTTTGACCAGACTGGGTAATTCTACTGACTGGGTTTTACCACTGATGTTTTGACCAGACTGGGTAATTCTACTGACTGTGTTTACACAACATAGCTATCCATCAAATGTTTTGACCAGACTGTGTAATTCTACTGACTGGGTTTTACCACTGATGTCTTGACCAGACTGGGTAATTCTACTGACTGGGTTTACCACAACATAGCTATCCATCAAATGTTTTGACCAGACTGGGTAATTCTACTGACTGGGTTTTACCACTGATGTTTTGACCAGACTGGGTAATTCTACTGACTGGGTTTACCACAACAGTGGTATAATAGTTAATATGCTCACCTCAAATATAAATAACAAAAGAATAGATTATAATTTAAAAAAAAATACATATCTTTTATTTTTAACTGTCATATACAATGTATTCATATTTCAGTCGTCCCATCGCAGATTATCAAGTGCAGATGTTTTCTGTGTTCTGTCTCACATGAAAGTTTCATTTACATGCAAACATTGATTCTATATGTATCAACTTTTTGTTATTTAACAAATGCCACCATCATGTGATATCATAGACTAAATCTACCCTCCAACTTGAAAAAAGGAGCTGTCGTGATGGTGATCATATGGTAGTTAATGACTTGCGGCAGGTCGGTGGTCTTTTTCGTGCACTCGTATTTCATCCACCAATAAAACTGACAGCCACAATATAACAGAAATATTGTTGAAAGTGGCATAAAACACCATAGTCCTTGCCTTTAATTCCGTGATTGTAACTGTACTAGTTTCATTTAGCTTGTACTAAAAAGCTCAGATCTACTAGTAGTTATGTATAGTGTCCTCTATTTAGCTCTGAAAACCTTTTGCATACAAATGCATTATCAAAATTACCCCCTTTTCACAGTGAGGTTGAATTAAACCATTTTGTAAAATGCATTGCACACAACAATGTATCTAGAAATGGTCGATAAATCTCAAATGTTTCTTTCAGTTCAAACAATTGATACATGTCATCTATAACCATTTCAACATTGAACGATATCAGATACTTTTTCCCATTTAAAATAATATTTGGTACCTCCTAATTTCAAAGAGTGTTGATATATATATATTCATGAAAAAAAAGTACCACCTGTAAATACTGATACATTTGTCTGCCTCTATAAGTTATGTTTGGCTAATCTAACATCGTTTACGTGAGCCTCTATAAGTTCTGTTTGGCTAATCTAACATCGTTTACGTGACATTTTTTTTCAGTTTGTGGCGGCATGGTTTGTAGTGTTTGACATCCTCTTTGTGATCATTCTTATTCCCGTGTTTGATCGTATTATCTACCCACGACTTGCTAGAGCTGGACGACCAATGGGATTTGTGTTACGAGTCAGTATAGGGATGGTTATTGCAGCCATTTCAGTTTGTGTTGCAGGTGTCGTTGAACACTATCGTCTGGAATCGGTGTATCAGAATGATAGTTTACCCTGCTGCAGACTGACAATTGAACAAGACATTGGTAAGGCTTCCTAATTTCTTTGGTTTTGTCACAACAATCATGCAGTTGTGACTTGGAATCCTGCTCAGGAGAGGCGTACCAGTACTTGATACAACATTATGTGATAAATGTGATTCCTATAGGTCAAAATTAAGTAAAGTCAAGACAATATTTAAGGACATGTCAATAGTTCAATCAATTACAGGGGACATCATGACCGTGATTATATGTAGTTGGATTTACAACTACCTGTACATGTGCAATCAGTGGCTATCACCACTAAAGTTTTGAGGTTGAACCCTGTTCATGACGAGGTGTACTCGATAAAACATTATGTGATAAAGTTTGTCAGTTACTTGCGTGACAGGTCGGTGGTTATCTCCAGGTACTGCGGTTTCCTCAAACAATTAAACTCACTGCCACGATATAACTGAAAAATTGTTGAAAGTGCCGTTAAACACCGTAACCCTAACCCCGACACACAACAATCAAGAAGAAGAGAATTGCTCGTTTTGATTGCTTTTGACCTGTGGTCTCAAGATACCTCTTGCTTTCGAGAGATTCATGATTAAAATAAAAAATTACAGTAATGGTAATGGTCAGTAAAATGGCCGTTCCCGCTATTGCAGTCCGATGCTGTTTATGAACTCATAGACTTTAGTGACTGTTATAGCTTGACGTAAAATTTGTGGTTAATGATAAATAAAACAGATCTGAAATCTCAGCAGGTTGTCTTATTCTCATATAAATGTAAATGTCTGTCTACTTTTGAAGAATTTTCGGCGACAGTAAAAGCAACCAGAATGAAATGTACCACTTGATCCACCATCAAACATCCAACTCTCAAGCAGAAAGGACAATGACAGAAGCATGTACAGTGGAATCTGTCTAATCCGACACACCAAGGAAATGTGTCGGATTTTACAGGATATCGGAATACTCGAGTTTTATTTATGTTAACAGAACTACTTTGGGACCATCAATTTTTGTCGGAAAACTCAGGTGTCTGATTGCACAGGTTCCACTGTATTATGAATTCATTTAGATTCATGGTTACTGATTTTCGTGATTTAAGGAAAAATTATGTGTTCGTGGATACATAGATATGTTGATCCTCTGCTATAGTCAGTACAAAATTGTATGTTCCTGTGGATCCTCTGCTATTAGTCAGTACAAAAATTTGTATGTCTTTGGATACAGCAATTCAGGCATCTTTTGCTATAGTCAGTACAAAAATTTTAATGTTCGTGGATACGTAGATTCACGAATCTTTTGCTATAGTCAGTACAAAAATTTGAATGTTCGTAGATACGTAGATTCACGAATCTTCTGCTATAGTCAGTACAAAAATGTGTATGTTCGTGGATACGTAGATTTGTGGATCCTGCGATATAAGCTAGTTACATGTAGTACATAATTATGTTTACAAATATTCACAAAAATTGGTATACCATGAATGATAATTAATACACATGTATTAGATTTTGAATAAATTATTTATGGTGCCATGAAGAGATAGAAACGTAAATGAATTGATTAAGAATATAAGTATTAAATTAATTTTATACTTATAGGAAATACAATATATTATGCAGCAGAAATGTCAGTACTATGGCAGATTCCACAGTATGCATTGATAGGTTTAAGTGAAGTGTTTGCTTCTATTGCAGGTTTGTAATCCATATTTATCAGTCTTTGCATTAATTTGTTTTACCTACTTGCCCGAAAACCAAATTTAGAAAAATTTTCGTATTTATTCAAGCAAATTCTATGATAATTTTCACTTGTCCGAATCCAGTTTTACTTGTCCCTGGCTTCGAACAAGTGGGTTAGCATGAAGAATGTTTATTATTTTTTAAATTCAGGACTAAGTAGCACAAACCTTAATTGAATTAAAGTGTCAATTAAAACTTAATTAACACTAAAAATTACTTGAAATGTGCATGAAATTTATTTACACTTAAGGTTTAATTGACACTTAAATTTAATTTAGGTTCAGAAGTTTATCTAACCAGAATAATGCTATTTTTATCATGTCAAGAGTGACTTTCTCAAGGGTAGACTATTGATTTTGGGCCTTAATACACATTGATGAATTCAGTTGAGACAGGAAGACGACATTTTCTTTTGTTGGCAATTGAGGCAAAGACAATCTTATAAGATTGGGGCCATTGTGGTTGTGATCATATGGTAGTTGGATTTACACTGGTTTCCCCCCCCACCCCCCAATAAAACTGACCGCCACTTTATATCTGAAATATTGTTGAAAGTGGCATTAGATACCATAACCCTAACCCTACTTTTCAACAAGAGGTCAAATAAATTGCTAGACATTTGTACATTTTGAGAATGTTTATCTACTACAAGTATTATCACTGTAGAGAAACACGTGATAAAAGATAGCTGAATACCACATTGAAACCATAGAAATAACGTACATTATTTAAGAAAATGCGTGAAAATTCTTCTAAAATCAAACGGTTTCACATCGAAACATACATTAACATATGGGGCATTAACTGTAGAACATAACAATACCAACTAAATTCCTATAAGTCTTACAGTTTGTAAGAACATTCAAAGACTTTTGTCAGTAAACTAGTTGCATGAATGTTTCGGGGAACTGTAATATCTGATGATGTTTAAATGGTATGGTGATATTCTAGAATGACTCCAATGACTCCCTTATACAATGATGTATATTTCAACAAAAAAAGTTCAGATTTAATAAGAATAAAATCGTATTTTCTTAAATAACGTACGTTATTATGGTTTCAATGTGGTATTCAGCTATCTTTTATCACGTGTTACGCTACAGTGATTATGCATTTGAGGAAAAAGGACCTTTTTAATTTTTTATTTTGTGTAAAATAATTTAAGTATCTAAACACCATTTCAGCAAATGCCTATGACAGTTGTGCACTAAAAACAATTCAACAAATTGATTTTAGCATACCAGTAAATCCAATGGAGGAGTTATAAAACAGTGCCTTGTTTATGTCAAAAGCTACAATGCCAAATTTCATTAGAATTTAATTTTTTACTGTAATACAAATGTAGAACTAAGGCCATGCAAAATTAATTACTTGGTTCTCAGGCCCTTTTTTGTCTAAATTGATGAGGGAGGGCGGCATTTTTTTTTTATCCTTTTACGCTGTAAAAAGTGATGAGGGAGGCATTTTTGTTTTGTTTTTTTTTTTGTGAAAAATATGGCAATGTATAAAACTTTTCATTACTTTATCGAAAATTTCAATTTTATTCCTTCCGAATCCGATGGTGGCAGAAACATCACAAGTGGTTAATTTTTATTGAAAAGTCCAATCCACTGGTCCCAACATACCATTATTTTTATCTCCATAAACAATTCCAATAAGGTACAAGCTTCGGAGAAGCCCCTTATTATGTTCCCTGGTAAAACTGGCAAACATTTGTGCCAAATTTGCACAGAAACGATTGACAGTTTGTCTAAATGTCAAACGGAAACACGTTTTTTATTTATACATTGTCATAACGATGCTTTAAATCTCATTTAAGCATGATGCGTTTTAAAGCGTTTCACCGACCACGCGATATAAGAGAAAAAACGGATGCGGTTGTTTTCTCCTTACGGACAGCGCTACCCCATTTAAAAAAAAAATTATTACTATTTTTGCAATAAAATTGGCAATGCGGCGACGAATTTCCACATGCGGGCGGGCCTGAGAACCAAGAAATTAACTTTTTATGGCCTAATTAGATTGAAAGTATTTAAGAATGATAGTCAACAATTCAAACAAACACAGAAATGCCTCTGGTTCACAGCAAAGTAAACAAACACAGAAATGCCTCTGGTTCACAGCAAAGTAAACAAAAACACAAAAAAGACAATGAACAAACCTACAAGAACTCTGGTGTAATGGTTAGCGTGCTCGCCTCCAGTGCAGTAGTTCGTGGATTCGAGCCCCGATTGGGTCAAACCAAAGACTATAAAGTTGGTATTTGTTGCTTTTCTGCTAAGCATGCAGCATTAAGGAGAAAGAGAAAAGACCGGTTGGCTCGGAATCAGGATAATGTGTCCGAGTGGGGCAACATGTCTACCCGCGGACTCTTGTGTCAGTGAGCTAGCACTATAAAAATCCACCTAAGCATGTCGGTCTAGTACAAAGTGGACCTCATCATCATCTTATTGAAAATTAACTTGTTCTCGCCTTGATGTAGCTGAAAACTTGCTGAGTTGGCATTTAACAACAATCACTCATTCACTCACTCTTTAAGTTATCTTATTAATGAGTTTTAGAAAACAAGGTTTGACTGCATGTATCAGTTCTTTATCTCTTTTTCTCTGCATTTCAGCATTAGAGTTTGCCTATCAGATGGCGCCAAAATCAGTAAAAGGAATCATTATGGGACTATTTTATTTATTTACGGGAGTAGGAGGTTTCATTGGAACGGCAACGGTGTACATGTTTCAAGGAGTATGGTTTGGGAATTATGATGCGGGAAACATCAACTGTCGTGTGCCATGCACCAAGTCAAAACATGATGGAAAATTTAATATAACCCAGACCTGCCATTTAGATTATTACTTCTTTTTTCTTGCTGGTGTTGAATTTTTGGGATTTCTAATGTTTTTAATGGTTGCGCGACTTTGTAATGTGCAAAAAGATATTGCAGAAACACATAGAAAATCTCAACATCAGCACAGTGTTAAAAGAACCAAAGTAGAAGTACTGGCCTCGCCTGTGTCGTTACAAAGACAGTCAAGTTCTGATATCAGTGTAACATAATTTTTTATGTGCAACGAAAAAGAGTTAAAGGTAAAAGGTAAAAAAGGTAAAATTCATTTAGGACAGATACCAACTAAATCTAGTGTAGTTTAAAAATATACAAATATAAAATTATATAAAACAATGTATCAAGGTTAAAATGCACTTTAAGTTGATATCCTTCCAAGGATAACCCATTAAAGCGTTTCCGCTTATTTCCAATGGGGTCCTTTAGTGTATATCACTTGTTTAATAAAATAAAAAAAATAAAAAAAATGAGTTAAGAGGTCGCATGGCACAATTTTAGTTGATAATATTTTAAAAGATATGGCTGTAATTAATTTTTAAGATGTTGTTTTATTTCTGTTTTGAAAGCGTTATGGTCTTTTATTGATTTTATGTTATTTGGAAGCGAGTTCCAATCTTTAATAGCATTAAAGAAAAAAGTTGAAGAGTCCACACCTTTGATTTTTGGAACAACGAAGTTGAATTGGCGTGATCTAGTGTTATATTCATGATTTTCACTAACTTTTATAAAATTATCTTTTAAATACGTTGGACATTTGTTGTTATAGATTTTATGTGCATGTCCTAATCTTAATTGCTTTACCCTATTCTCAATATTAAGAAATCCAACACTTGATAGTTCTGGTTGGCGAACACTAGATCTTGGACCTAATTCTTTTATAAATCTAACGGTTTTGTTCTGGGCAATCTGAAGTTTGTTTTTTAAGGTCTGTGAAACACCAGCATACCACGAGGAACATGAATAGTCAAAGTGACATTGGATTAGAGCCGTTGTAAGAGTTTTGCGAGTTTCAGTTGACAAGCCCCTCGCTTTACGGTACATAAATTTAAGTCTAGAATTTACCTTTTTTATTATTGAGTTAACTGTAATTTCTCCTGATAAATTTTGGTCTATGTCTATGCCTAAATATTTAAGTTTCGGTTGCGATTGAATGATATGATTGTTACACTCGATTTGAAAATTTGTTACTTTCTTCAATTTACGTTTCGGTCCAAAAATAATACATTCTGTTTTGCCTAAGTGTAAAGACAACTTATTGTCAACGAGCCAGCTGCTACAAGATTCTAGATCCTTTCCTAATTTGTGGGATATAACATCGGGGTCTTTATGAGAAAATATTATAGTGCTGTCGTCGGCATAAAGCAAGAGTTTGCAGTCTGATTGAATACTGATAGACATGTCGTTAACATAATACAGGAAAAGCAAAGGGCCTAAAATGCTTCCCTGAGGAACTCCACAAGTAATATTGAGGAGTTCAGATTCTGTCCCATTTACATTTACAAGTTGTTTTCTTCCAGTTAAATACGATTCAAACCATTTGACTTCTTGTACTCCCATAGATCTTAATTTGTGGCATAATATTCGATGGTCCACTGTGTCAAATGCTTTTTGTAAGTCTATCATAACCATGCCTGTAAATAATCCTTTTGATGTTTGTTTTTTAATATGATCAAATAAATGTATAAGACAAGTATCAGTTGAATACGAGCTTCTAAAACCAGACTGAAATTGATATAGTAAATTATGATCGATCAAATGTGTCTCCAGTTGTTTATACACAGCTTTTTCAAGAATTTTAGAAATAATACAAAGAATGCTTACTGGTCTATAGTTGCCAATTTCTAATCTACTGTTCTTTTTAAATAATGGTTTTACTCTGGCTAATTTAAGTTCGTCCGGTACTATCCCAGATGTTATTGATAGATTCACCAGATAAGTTATTGGTTTGACCAGGGCACTCGCTCCATCTTTAATGAACCTCGCTGGAATGTTATCTAATCCTGTGCTCTTAAAAGGAGTTGAAAACAAAGAACAAAACGTAACTTTTGTTTTGCATTTTTTTGCACTAACAGTATACATTTGTAGTTACAACATTATGGCTGCTAAGTACCGGTATATTTTTGGTACATTTATACCAAGATGTAAATGTCCAGTGAAAACCTAAATAAGAAATGTGTTATACAAATGCTACGTTATTTTTTATAGTCCTTTATCAGTTATTATCCCCTCGCCAACGAAGTTGCGAAGGGATATAGTAACACTACATTCCGTCCGTCTGTCCGTCCTTCCGTAACATCTTTGTGAACACTCTAGGATCAACATCCTTCAATGGATTTGACCAAGCTTGGTACATACTTAGTCCCTAAGAGAATCTGGAACCCTATTGATTTTCAAGGTCAGCGGGTCAAATTTTAGGCGAGGGTATACGCCACGCTTTGCATTTCCCTTCTTGATTTTTGTGTCATAAATGTACTTCATTTTAATATTACGCCCAATATAGCTGAAATACTGCTAAAGTTGGAGATAAACGCCACTCAATCAATCATTTTAATATTTGCCACAACATTATGGCTGCTAAGTACCGGTATATTTTTGGTACATTTATACCAAGATGTAAATGTCCAGTGAAAATCATTTTAATATTTGCCAAATGTTTTCAGGGAGATTTCAATGTGGCGTGTATACAGAGAGCATACATTTTTGCTCAAATTTAAGCTCAATAAAATTAAACAATATTTCTTCCACAAATTGTTTGTATATAATAATTTCACAAGGCTTACTAAGAAACACTGACATGCTGGGTCTATTGCTGTTATTTGTAAAACCCGCAGTGTGCTGTTGTGTGTACTTGAACAGCTGAGAGTAGATAACTCTAGCGCGGGGCCCCTTAAGCATGCAGTCCAATTGGCTTAAGGCCGGTCCTGGCGACAACAATTAAAACAATTTGGTAATATGTTTGTTAATATTATGCTCACTTTGTTATAATTTGTATTATAAATTAATCAGTCTTAGGTAATTTTGAAGCTGCTGCTTTGTTACTCACATTTTTGTTATACAATGTGTACTTTCCCTTCAATAAGGAGGTTTTTTTTGTAATTTTGAAGCTGTTGCCAAGCAAAGCTGTTATCCTTGTACAAGAACACTTGACCACAAAACTCATTCAGTAAAAAGCCAGTCAATTCTTGAAAACAGTATTAGGTGGTGTGAAACGACCCCTAGCAAGCAATCAAGTGCCACTCTTTACTTCTGTCGAAAAACTGATAAACACTACATCTTAGGAATCTTTGTACATAGCAATGAATATGTTTTTTTTTTTCTTCTTCTTTTTCTTTACTCCTGTGGTGCTAAGTATCACCCAACATTAGAGAACAATGCTGGTAGCAGCTATTTGTAAATTAAAATTATTAACTTTTCTATGCTGATGAAATTCACACAATGTTTATCATTTCTCAAAGGAATTTAAAATAATTCCAGTTTTTTATGTATTTTGCTGTTTAGACATTCCATTTTTTATTTGTTTTGTTGTTTGGATTATGTTGGTAATGAGTTTTGTTGCTGAGATGCACCATGTTGGAATTGAATAATACTGTTATTGTTAAGTTTTTATTTGTTGAGATTGTATTTCCTCTGGATAGAGAGAGAGAGATTTATATTTATATAATATTTATTTACATAAACTCATCAAATTTTGAAGAATAAAAAATAAACAGAATTATTGGGTTAAAAAGAAGTAAAATCAAGTTATACATATAATAAAAGACAGAATCAGAGAACAGGGACAACACTTAAATTATTTGGCTGTCCAATCTTTTCGGTTTTGAACGTACCTGATGAAATGCATCATGCACACTAAATTTGATATCTACTGGTACTGACTGTACTACATTATTTGTAGGGGCCCGGGTGGCTCAATGAGTTAGGTCGTTGTAGAGCCCGGGTGGCTCAATGAGTTAGGTCGTTGGATCTAACAGCTCATACAAGCCTATCACCAATACGGCGTGGGTTCGTGCCCAGCTTTGTAAATTACAAAAAGGGTGCACTCGACTCGCAGCCACAAGCGATAAAGTTTACCAGTTGCTTTTCCAGGGTCGGTGGTTCTCTCCGGGTACTCCAGCTTCCTCCACCACTAAAACTGGTCGCCATGATATAGCTGAAATATTGCTGAAAATGGCGTTAAACACCAAAATTCAAATTCAAATTAAAATTCGCTATTTTTAATACTGTAGACTTTATCACATATTGATTTTTGTGTCATACTTCATTTTAATATTATGCCTCAATATAGTTGAGATGCTGCTAAAACTGGTGTTAAACACCAATCAATCAATCATTTTAATATTTTGCCAAATGTTTTCAGGAAGATTTCAATGTGGCGTGTATGAAGAGAGCATACATTTTTGCTCATAAATATAAGAATGAATATTGTCAAATTTAAGCTCAATGAAATTTAAAAATATTTCTTCCACAAATTGTTTGTATATAATAATTTCACAAGGCTTACTAAGAAACACTGACACTTTGGTGTACAAATAATGGGGTGTGTCATAACTGCAACAATCAGGGTCATTCTAAGGAAATACTGGGTCTATTTCTGATATTTGTAAAACCTTTACTTCTGTAGATTAACTCTACATCTAAGCAGCTTTGTACATAGCAATGAATATTGTAGTGATATAACAAATTTACTTATGTAGTGTTAAGTACTGCCCAACATTAGAGAACAATACTGGCGCTACAGTCACTTGTAAATTAAAATTATTAACTTTTCTATGCTGATAAAAGTCACACAATGAATGTTATCATTTCTCAAAGGAATTTTAAATCGTTCCAATTTTTTTTATGTACATGTAGGTACATATATTTTTTTGTTGAGACATTCAATTTTTTATTTGTTTGTTGTTTAGATTATGTTGGTAATGAGTTTTGTTGCTGAGATGCACCATGTTGGAATTGAATAATAATGTTATTGTTAAGTATTTATTTGTTGAGATTATATTTATACCTCTAAACAGAGAGAGAGAGGGGGAGATTTAATTTTGTGTTAAAATAACCTTTATTTTTTATAACTATTTATATTTATTTACTTAAACTCAATCAAATTTTTAGGGAAAAAAAGAATTATTGGGTTATAAAGATGTGAAATCAAGTTATACTATTACTTATAATAAAAGATGTAATTTGAAACAAGAAAAACATTTGTGCTAAGGTGAGAGACAACATTTTCTCAAGTGTCTGAAGGCTACCATATACCAGGTTAATTTTGTGATGTGCAAATTTGCTGCATTTTTCAACGTTTCATTTACTAATGTTCTTCTCCCTTAGTCATAGGTAACCATAGTGAATCCTGTTTAGGAACTTTGGTTCTATTGCTCCCAAGCAATTTAAAATTATTTGGCTTCCAATCTTTCAATTTGAATGTACCTGGTGAAAGACGTACGCACTAAATTTGTTTTTTGTTAAAACTTCCAATATTAAAGTCTCCAAATAATTTTAGAATAGAAAAATGAGAAAAGAGGTATTTTGCAGAGTTTAAAATTGTTTACAATTGATATGTGATAAATATATTTTTTTATATAATTAAGAAAAAGAAAAAGTAGATAAGAATTTTTGTGTATTTAAAAAAAATAATAAAGACATTGAGAAGATGAGGTTGTACTTTATATTGGCATTTATACATGTATGTAAAACTTTTATGGTCTGGCCTGGTGCATTCAATCAATTGGACGCTAATATTGTTGATGTTAATATTATTGGGAAATGATATTTCTGAAAACCCAGGCCCTTTTGATAATGAAATTTCAATTTTCCATTTAAATATCAGAAGTATTCGTCATAAATTAGACTATGTTGAAGCATTAGCACTTGGCTCGTCCATAGTATGCATAACCGAAAGTCATCTAGATGACAAAATACTAAGTAGAGATATACAAATCCAAGGTTATCATGAAGATATATTAAGGAAAGATAGAAACTGTTTTGGTGGAGGAGTTTTAGTTTATATCTCTGAAACATTAAAAGTAAAAAGAAGAGAAGATTTAGAATTTGAAAATATTGAAATGATTTGGGTAGAAATCGAATTTCCAAATTATAAAGTTTTATTATGCGTGGTATATCGTTCCCCTGGGGCTACACAATCGTTTTGGCAAAATTTCGAATATTCTATCGAGGAAGCATTTAATTATACAACAAATGTCATTATTACGGGAGATCTGAATATTTATTTATTGGAAGAAAATAATAATTCCTTGAGTAATATAATAAATGTTTTTATCTTCAAAATGTAATACATGAACCTACACGTATTAATCAGAATACAGGTAATGGAACTTTGTTAGATCCCGTTTTGATATCAGCTGATTGCAATGTAACTTTTTCTGAAGTAATTGATGTATGTAGAGAAAAAAGTGACCACAATGCAACGAAAATTTCTCTTCTAATTCCAAATTACCTACAAAAAACGTACCAACGAACAATATGGATGTATAAGAATGCAGACTTTGAAAAATTAAATAACTTAATTAGGCAGTTTAATTTGGAAGAATCTTTTTTTACATTAGTTAACGATATAGATGAAATGGCGGAATTCTTTACAAATAAATACTTAGAAATGGCAAAAGAATGCATTCCAACCAAAGTAGTCAATATTCGTAGAACAGATAAACCATGGTTTAATTCTGAAATTAGGCATCATATTAGAATTCACGATCGTTTTCATAGAAAATTAAAATCTTCTCCTACTGTACATAATCGAAATATATACAAAATACGAAGAAATAAAGTAAACAATATGATAATCCATGCTAAAGAACAGTTTTATTTAAATGCCAATGGCTTGTTAGAGGAAAATTCTAATAACCCAAAAGCGTTTTGGTCACTTGTAAAAAAAGTAATGGGTAATTGTCGTTCCACGGTAATACCTCCTTTAATAAACCCTGTTACCAACGATATAGTTGTAAATGAATCAGACAAAGCGAATGTATTAAATAATTATTTTTGCTCTATATCTTCAACACCAAATAATATAGATCCACCAAACTTACCTCGACGAACACCGTTTTCTTTAGATGTTGATGACATAAATAATGACGATGTGAAAGATATACTAAAATCACTTCAAATTGGTAAAGCATCAGGCGGAGATTTCATTAGTCACCAAATGCTAAAAAATACTGCAGACACTGTGTACTTACCCTTGAAATATATTTTTAATCATTCACTTAGAGTTTCAAAGTATCCATCATGTTGGAAAATTGCGAATGTTTTAGCATTTTTCAAAAAGGGACACAAATCTATTGTATCAAATTATAGACCAATAGCTCTTTTAAGCTGTGTAGGGAAAGTATTTGAGCGAATCGTGTTTAAATATATTTACAATTATATGCTTGAACATAAATTATTATATAAGTTTCAATCTGGATTTGTGTCCGATTACTCTACATCCCATCAGTTAATTGAATTATACCATAAAAGTTGCATAGCTTTAGAAAATGGTCAAATTACGGTTGCGGTCTTTTGTGATATTTCCAAAGCATTCGACCGTCTTTGGCATAAAGGTTTAATAGAAAAATTAAAATCATATGGCATCAACGGAAAATTATTACAATGGCTCAAAGATTATATCTCAGAAAGGAAACAACAAGTTTTATTAAGCAATTCAATTTCCACACTTGGCACATTGAAAGCAGGCGTTCCGCAGGGGTCAGTTTTGGGGCCTTTACTATTTTTGCTTTATATAAATGATATTGCAGATGATATTCAAAGTCTTGTTAGATTATTTGCTGATGACAGCTCTTTAATGTTCTCATCTACTAATCCATTAGAAGTTGAAGACAGGTTAAACTTGGATCTTCATGTTTTAGATAATTGGGCAAAGCAATGGCTAGTAGACTTTAATCCACAAAAAACTGAATATATGGTTATTTCATTTCGGCAAAACATAAATCCAATAAATTTAAAATTTAATTCTGAAAACTTAAATCAGGTAGACAATCATAAACATTTAGGAGTCACCATATCTAGCAATAGCAAGTGGGCAGAACATATAAATAATATATGCCAAAAAGCAACTAAACAAATATTTGTCCTTAGAAAATTAAAGTTCATATTAAACAGGAATAATTTAAATAAAATATATGTAACTTATATTTTACCATTACTAGAGTATGCATGTGAGTTATGGGATGGGTGTTGTTCAAGGGATGCAGATAAATTGGAACAGCTTCAATTTGAAGCCGCTAGGATAATTACTGGGTTGCCAAAATTTGCAAGCAAGGAATCTTTATACTTTGAAACCGGTTGGGAGACTTTAAGTAGTAGACGGAAGCGTCGAAAACTTACTTTATTTCATAAAATACATAACAATATAGCTCCTGAATATTTACAGGACTGTCTAAATGAATATTTAGTTGTTAACAATTATAATCTGAGAAATTCTTTACAATATAGGGTACCAAGATGTCGCTTAGAAACATTTTCCAAATCGTTTTTTCCGTCTACTATACGTTCATGGAATTCATTGGATCCGAATTTTAAATCAATACAAAATACTTCAGAGTTCAAACAAACTTTAAGGGCGAATTTGTTTAATGTTTCTAATTATTATTTGTTAGGAAGTAGGAAATGTAATATAATACATACTAGACTAAGACACCAGTGTAGTTCACTGGGAGCAGATTTGTTTAGAGCAAATATAGTAAGTGACCCCAGCTGCGCCTGCGGATGTCCTTTAGAAGATGCTATTCATTATCTATTAGAATGTCCCCTTTATACAAATGCAAGAATGCAATTATTTATGAGTATTACACCGTATACAGTTATTTCAATTGAAAACTTATTATTTGGCTCTGATAATATAACTGATAAAAACAATATAATAGTGTTTAGAAATGTCCAAAAATATATACACCATACAAATAGATTTGAACGATACGAAATTATACTCTGTACTCAGGATGCTATCATTTATTTGCACTCAATCCCCTTATCCCCCCCAATACGTTTGTTTATCAAATTTATCAAATATATTCATGTATAACTTTATTATATTATGTAACTTGCTGTCATTTTCTTATTTATGTATATAACATTATTGTATAGAGCGGATATACTAAGTTGATATAACTTGTTTCCAATCTAATTGTACATTTATAAGACAATAAAATATGTTTAAACTAAACTAATTGGACTATAACACTGTACCCGATATACAAAAGTATTATTTGGATGGATCAAATATTCATATTGTTTTAATTACCCGGTAATGAGTATACTATAGTATAATGAATATAAACCAGAAAAATATATTTAGATAGACTATATCAGTTAATATTTAATGTAAGGGAAATTTTAGCATGACCAAAAAAATATAAAATTCAAAATATTAATGTTCATCTTTTTCTGGTCAAATCGTAAAATTTTTCACCCAGCAAGAGTTTGAATCCCGCTCATGGAGAGGTGTACTCAATACAACATTATGTGATAAAGTTTGTCAGTGACTTGTGTCAGGTCGGTTCCGGATACTGTGATTTCTTCCACCAATATAACAGACTGCCACAATGTAACTGAAATATTGTTGAAAGTGGTGTTAAACACCATAACTCATAAGCCTAACATATAATGTACATGGCAACTAATTCTATGATGTAAATTGTTTATGGATTTTGTTATAATTTTGGTGCTATATATATGCTTCTCTTTGTATATACATGTACAATGTACAACATTGAAAGCATAATCAGCATTTCTACATGTATCTTCAGATTTGATTTATATATGACTATTTATAATAAATTATATATTCTGAACATAGTTTTTATTTATAACAAGTGATGTACAGTGGAACCTGACTAATCCACCACACCAAGGGACCAGGGAAATGTGTCGGATTTTACTGGATGTTGGAATACTCTCAGGTTTTATTTCAGTTAACAGAAATACTTCGGGACCATAAATTTTTGTCAGATGTCACAGGATGTCTGAAAACTCGGGGTGTCGGATTGCACAAGCTCCATTGTATATGATATGTACCAGTAAATGGACATAAAAGAAAATCCTGATGAAAATTTCAGTGAGTTCTGATAAGATGAGAGGCGATTGTTTTGCTGATATTGGTGAGCATCACTGTTTAATCTTTCTTTTCAAAATATTCAGAACAATTTCAACAAGATGAACTGTGAGCTAATGCTCACTTATGATACCCCCGCATATATGTTCAATGTGTATAAAAACGAACTAAGTCAGCAAACAAGAAGTAGGAATCTGACTGGTCCAAAAACACTTCCCACAATATGGCATACCTATATGAAGCTTGTGACCAAATATCAGATTTCTGCCATCAATAGTTGCTGAGAAAAATGCGACGAAAAATATCTTGGACGGACAGAGGTAAAACAGTATACCTCCCCATCTGGTGGAGCGGGGGTATAACAATATATAAATATTATACAGAAAAGCGGAAAGAATGGGACAATAACTATTGACTGCCACTGGAAAAGTATGGAGAGTTGGATTGGATATCAATAAATTTATCCTTTTGTAGCAGGTACAAACTAGGTCAGTGCCAACCCAGGACCTAGATTTCCACCGTCGTATCTCATGGTATTTTTTGTTTAGTTCAGCAAGTTGAGAGGCAATTGTTTGTTTCATTGATATTAGTGGAATTGTTGACTTATCAGTTTAAACCTTCTTTTCATAACAATGTGCCTATCCTTTTTTGTAATCTACAAATGTGGTCTTAAATATGTAAGGAGTGTGGCACTCTGAAAACATGACACCCACTATGGTCCATTCAGGCTTTCTGTATTATAACCAAGGTGGCCTCGTAATACAGGTTTGACTATCGGGTATATTGACAAATGCTTCCATTATATGACAGTAATTAGGTTTTCTGAAAGGTTAAGCGTGATAAACATCAACACATAAGAGATAAGTAGAGTACACATTGTTATGACTCATTCTACAGTGATGGAACGAGGGATTGTTATTTAACGCCAAATTATTTTTTCCCCAGCTATATCAAGGTGAGAACAAGATACATTCGATGATATGATGATGTCCGCTTGGTTGGATTTTTATAGTGTAAGCTCACAGAAACAGCAGTCTGCGGGTAGACATATTGCACCACTTATATAACATTATTCTACGACTCGCAGTCGCAAGTGATAAAGTTTACCAGTTGCTTGCCCTGGGTAGGTGGTTCTCCGGCTTCCTCCACCACTAAAACCGGTTGCCTTGATATAGCTGAAATATTGCTGAAAGTGGCGTTAAACACCAAAATTCAAATTATTCTGACTCCTTAATGCTTAATAGCAGAGAATCAGGAAATACCAATTTTATAGTCTTTGACTGCACTGGGGCTCGAACCCACCATACTGACTGGATGGAAATTGTTTACCATTACACCACTGATGCGGTTGTTACAGGGGGGTATGGGGTTAGGGATAATATGGTGTTTAATGCCACTTTAAACAATATTTCAGCTATATCGCAGTGGTCAGTTTTATTGGAGGAGGAAACTATCGACCTGCCGCAAGTCACTTACAAACTTAATCAAATAATGTTGTATCTAATACATCTCGCCATGAGCGTGATTCGAACTCACAATGTAAGTGGTGATAGCCACTGAATGCATTGGTAGTTGTAAATCCAATTACCATCCGATCACAGCATTGGTTGTTACAGTGATGGGAAGACAAAAGAAACTCCACATTAAAGACTAAATATCAAACATTTTTCAATGTCAAAATAATAATGTAATTCAATGAAATCAGATTTATTTCTCAACAAATTGTATTCATTTATTACATAATTAAGCTGCATACAAAACAAACATACAATTTTCTTTCAGTATATATCAACTGTCATACAAAGCAGTGTCGCCATAGCGACAAAACAACAACAAAAAACAATTGCACATTCTGGATAGATAACATAATCAGAGGTGTTTACCCCAAATGAAGGCTATCAGTAGTATTAGCCAGTTTTATCAGTAGTTTTGGACATCTGTCAGTAGTATCACCGTTGAGCATCGCAAAGTGACGCAAACTTTCTAGGGGGTCTGAAATATTTTTTTTTACATTAGATGCCATTTCCTGCATTCTGACAGTATCTGAGTCATGTTTTAAAGATACTAAAGACATTTTATAGGATTTATTACCTTTGTTTCTGAAATAAATGACCGGGAAATTTGTTAAACTCAATGTCCTATTAGCATAATGTATGTTATTCAGCTAAGTAGAAGTTCAGCTGCACTAGATATTAGAATAATATAATTACTTCAATTCTACTAGCTACATGTACATCAGTTCAATCATATTAACTATTGTTTACAAAGTTTTTAATTTCACTCACAAAAGCTTGACACAGGCACCAATGATTACACCAGAACATCCCTGGATAGGTTAAAAAGTCCAAAAGTGAAAAAAATTTGGGCAGCACTTCCCCTAGAAAATAAGGTTTTCATCCCCCCAAACCTTATAAATCCCAGACCAAAAAGAAGGGAATAAAGAAAGAAAACGAGAGGTGTGGGTCAGGTTCATTTATAAGATATGAAACCATACACCATCTCTTGCCTACTATAGAAGTATAAAAATGACTACAAACCTTGAGCAATCTTTGAATCAGGAAACATGATTTTGAAAGTCCCACAAATGATTTCATAGAGTAAGACATGTTCGTTTGTTTCATGGTGTTTATGCACTTTAGACTCAACGTGTCTTTTAGTTTTACAATCATTTTTCCGGCATGACTGCACGAAAAATCAGACTTGCACGCTTGGATGCCGTCAAACAAGGCCACAAATCGTGATATGAGTCTGTATACTTTTGCAGTGTTTGTTTTCTTTTCTTTGGTGGTGTACAATTGATGTCGTGATCTTCCACCCCCAAATCCAGAACACGCTTTGCAGCTTTGGCTGCTGACATCTTTTCATTTCGGATTTTCAAGCGAGCACATTTCTCAGACGATAAATTAGAAGTATTCCGAATGCATTCCAAGTCTTGATCGTTTTAACGTTTTATGCGTTGACTCATATATACAAGTATTCAAGCGCTTCGTGGAAAATTAAGTGTGGGAAATTATAATTTTGAAATGCCACAGAAACCGTATTTTCGCGAACAAATCCGTAGTCCGTATTTTGCATCTCAAATCCGTGGTAAATACGGAAAATCCGTAGCAGTAAACACCTCTGTATAATAGTAATAATAATGGGTTTAGTATTAACTGAAAGCTGCACGACATTTTGGAAGTCAATATATTTGCATGTAAGGGACAATTAAAATAAGGTCAGGTCTGAAGTCACATTTAAAACTAGCCAATCAGAGACAATCCTATAAATAGCAGAGAGTGAAATGACCCCATCCAATACAGGATGTTATAAGAAATAAGGTTATATAACAAAACAAAAAAGAAACAACAAAAATTTAATTTTAATTAGATTAATAAATTATTAGGCAGTTTTTAATTATGTCGATAGAACAGGCTCCGCCCAAAAAATTCATGAAATTGATACCTCATGAATAATAATTAGTTTACAGCACTCCAAAGTATCAGAAATGACAGTATAAAACAACTTTAAATAAACAGGTATACAATTCATATAATATATATATATTAAATTCAATACAAATGTATCAACAACCTCTTTCTCTCAGACTATAACAAAGGCAACAAAATATAAACAAATATTATAATAATAAAGACTATACTTATGCAATAGATTTTCAAATTATCTTGACATACTTTGCAAATTAATACATGTATAACAATATACATTTGTATACTCTTTCTACTCTAAAAATACCCCCCATCCCCACCAACATCCTAAAAAATTATTGCTTCTCTATATTAGGCTAGGGAAATAAACAGAACCCTGTTGTCTTCGGGGTTTGCAGGGTTCAAGACTTTGGTTGAATTATGACCATTAAAGTCGAGATATTGAATAAATTACGACTATTTAAATCAAGAATTCAGCTAAACTACAACTATCAAAGTCGAACATATTGCATCAGGAGTTTATTGAATTACTCCCTACCCCTTTGAAAAATACTGGCTACCAGACTAATATTTAACATTATCATCCTTCCCTCCCGCTATATCTACCTGCTGACTGCATAAGCAAAACTTGCATCAAAGTTCACATGAATTATCACCGAATTCTCCCAACATTTAAATGATAATTTCTGTGAAGAAGACAAAAGTCAATAAAATCTACCATTTACTGTTTTAATGAATGGTATATTTGCAAACTACTTCCAAACTATATTTTGAAGCGTATTATGCCTATAGATGTACCACATATCCATGTTTTTGTTTGATTTAAGGATGATAAACATGTTATCTGAATGTGAATATGATTGATTTTGAAAAATATCAGCCTGCTCGACAGAATATGAAGTTTGTGACTCGTTCATTTCGCTCACTCGCCAACCAACTTCATATCCTAGCTCGGCAGGCTGATATTTTCGGTATCAATCAATTCACATCCAGACAACATATACTTATTTTTAACAATATTTCAGCTATATCACGACAGTCAATTATATTTGATGAAATTGGAGTACCCAAAGAAAACCATTGATCTGGCAGCACATCACTGACAAACTTCATTACATAAAGTTGTATCAAGTAAACCTGGCCATGAGCAGGAATCAAACTCACATCTTTAGTGATGATAGGCACTGCTTGCATAGGTAGATTTAAGTGCAACTATCATACGATCGGCCATGGTAAAGAATTTGAATTTTGGTGTTTAATGCCACTTTCAGCAATATTTCAGCTATATCATGGCGACCAGTTTTAGTGGTGGAGGAAGCCGGAGTACCCGGAGAGAACCACCGACCCTGGGCAAGCAACTGGTAAACTTTATCACTTGCGGCTGCGAGTCGAGTGCACCCTTTTTTGTAATTTACAAAGCTGGGTGCGAACCCACACCGTATTGGTGATAGGCTTGTATGAGCTGTTAGATCCAAAGACCTAACTCATTGAGCCACCCGGGCCCCTTCGGCCATGGTGGCCTCTTTTTTCTGATTTAAATTTACAGTATGACTAGAGAAACAAATAACATTTCATATCACATCATCTAGTTACAAAAATGTCAATGAAAAAAAAATCTAGGTCACTATTAAAATTATAAAATTTATTTTCACTCATGTGACCTACCAACACAGTCAAATCTGTATTTAAAGGCACCTTTATATAGCAAATCACTGTCTATAAAGGGCACCTCTATATAGCAAATCACTGTCTATAAAGGGCACCTCTATATAGCAAGTCACTGTCAATAAAGGGCACCTCTATATAGCAAGTCACTGTCTATAAAGGGCACCTCTATATAGCAAATCACTGTCTATAAAGAGCAGTCTCATTTTCCCCATTAATGAATAGTGCATATAATTTTAACCTGTATATAAAGGACAACTGTTCATAAAGGCCACATTATCAGATTCCCTTGAGTGGCCTTTATATACAAGTTTGACTGTGGGCAAATAAAACAATATCACAATTAATATATTTAGATGAATTTGATAATATATCAGATAATAACATGGAGCTATGTCCTTGACAAAGAAAGTGAAAGCAGTTAACTGTAAAATTTTAATTATTATAATTCTTGGTAGAAGAGAGTTTCCCAATGTGACTGTCAACATTAGTTGAGGTGACAAGTTGTGTAATGTAGATAGATGTTATAAGTGGATTATCGGATGAAAATAATTTTTTTTTTTTTAATAACGTTGTCATGGATCATGTACATCGATGATTTATCGTTTTATATAAACAGAGAATATTTTGACATCACAATATATAATAGATACACAACACACACATAATATAACCTAGATTAATATATAATATTAATTTCATATCACATCATCTAATTACAAAAATGTCAACGATTTTTTTTTTTATATAATATCAATCTGTCTAAATGTGGAATTCATTAACAAAAATTATGCATAATTGAAATTATATGAGATATTTTACATGATAAATCTTATACTGTTCATTCCTCACGATATATTTCTTTTATTTCTTTCTCTTTTTTTTTGTGAAAATTAAATAATCTCGTTATTTTACAAAATACAGTGAAACCTGTCTAAACTGAACCCGGAGTAAACCGAAAACCTGTCTAAACTGAACCCGGAGTAAACCGAAAACCTGTCTAATCCAGACAGACTTTACAGATCCATCTACTAAATATCTACGTAATTTGAACTTGTGTAAATCAAACACCTATCTAAACTGAAAAAATTCGTCAGTGCCAAAGGGGTTCAGTTTAGACAGGTTTTACTGTACACATAAATTTAGTCCATGCTATATTAAGACTTCCGTCATCATCATATTTCATTAAATATTCCTAATATTGTGTATCACATTCCTTCTACAAAATTTCAAGCAATTAACAACCAGAACATAAATAGGACAGCAACCCACAGGAAAACTTTAGAAAGAAACTGTTCTTCATGATGGTGTGGTGTACCAGGTGCTGCTGTCAAAATTGTAAATAAAATATTTAATATTTCAATTTATATTTGACTTAAAGGTATATTGTCTACCACTTTTGTATTTTTTTCATACCCAAAATTATTGTTGTTTTCCGTACTGACCTTCATAAAATGAAGATTAAACACAGAATTATTGGCGAATTTGCTACGAATCGTTAAGATTCAAACAACATTAAAACGAGCGTAACAATTTGAAGTGTTTGAATCTTAACAGTATTTTCCTTACCTCAAAGCTAAAACCCCGAGAATTCCAAACTTCCGTTTTTATAGGTGGCGCTGTTACTTTCACTTTGAATTTTTTGTCATCCTGGACAATAATTCCGATAACGATAGTTTTGGGTCTTTTTTGTCAAAAAAAGAACACCAATCGTATATTTTGTAGCATAACTGTTTAATGATAGCTTAAACAAATCATTTATGGACAGTTAAAAATTTTCAACAAAATCGTAGACAATATGCCTTTAAGTCAAATGCAAGTTCGAACTACGTTCATGGCAAGTAGTACTCGATACAACATTATGTGATGAAGTTTGTCGGTACCTTGTGACCGGTCAGTAGTTTTCTCCTGTTTCTTCCACCAATAAAACAGACCTGACTGCCACAATATAACTGAAATATTGTGGAAAGTGGAGCTAAACATCAAAGAAGGAAGGAAAGCAAATTGAAATAATATGTCCACAAATGTGTACACATTGCAAACAATTTTCTATCTATTCCCAGAGTATTTACCTTATAAAAGATTCCCCTCAATCCTTTATGGCAACAACAACAAAAATACCTGTGTCTCAGGTATAAACCATACCAATGCAAATTTTTAGTGCATACCCTTAAGTTTCTATTGCTATTTTTGGAAAGCAGATAAAGTCAGATCCTTTTCCTGTTTAACCTAGACAGAATTTTAATCTTTTTTTTATATAATTTTTTTTAAGCTTTGCATTCCTATAGCTACAAAAATGTACATACCCTATTTTTTTGTTCAAGAATATTAGCAGAAATACTGGTATTCGAAAAAAAAAAAAAAAATTCTATTTAATTCCATTGTAGTGTAATTCTGATATTTAATGTATCATACCAGGTATCAGATATTAGATATATTATTGAACATTTGATATTAGGCCTGATGGTAATAAAACTCTCAAGTATGAGTTTTGTAGATGTACTCCAAAATCGTCCAATCAGAATACTGTATACATTGGTTACAGTGCTCTTTCTAATTGGCTGTGAGTGATTTTTGCATAAATGCCAAATGACCAATATTCAAGCTACATGTATATCATGGCAAGGAACAGTTACATTTAATGAGATGATAATGAGGTCTGCTTTGTACCAGACCAACACGCTTAATTGTATTTTTATAGTGCTAGCTCACTGAAACAACAGTCTGTGGGTAGACATGTCGCTCCACTCGTAACATTATTCTGATTTTTATAGTGCTAGCTCACTGAAACTAACAGTTCACGGACATACATGTTGCTCAAATCAGACATATTATCCTGATTCTGAGCGATCCAGTCTTGGTTTTTCTCCTTAATGCTGTGTGCTTAACAGAAACGCAACAAATACCAATTTTATAGTCTTTAGTTTTTCCTTGACCGGAGCTCAAACACACGAGCTACTGCACTTGAGACAAGCATGCTAACAATAACATCACCAATGCAGTTTTAAGAATGATTACAAAATTCATACTCGAAAAATTTATGACTGGAATGCCATCTGTTCAGAATGGGTCATTTCCCTACTCTTTACATCAATTGGTATGTTAATCAATGCCTCAAGATGTCATAGTCTATTCAATGATTGGTTGCATAAATTGTGTCTTTAGATGATGATAGATTGCCAGAATAAAATTATCAAGCAAACTTCAGGTTTCTCCATAAAAAAAATTGATGACCATGATATCTCTGAAATATTGTTAAAAAGGGGGATGTCGTGGCCGTGATCATATGGTAGTTGGATTAACAACTACCTACATGCATTCAGTGCCTATCACCACTTAAGTTGTGAGTTTGAACCCCACTCATGGCGAGATGTACTAGATACAACTTAATGTGAGTAAGTTTGTCAGTGACTTGCAACAGGTCGGTGGTTTTCTCCTGATACACCGGTTTCCTCTACCAATAAAACTGACTGCCACGATATAACTGAAATATTGTTATAAGTGGCATTAAACACCATAACCCTAGCACTCTTGTTTAAAAAGAGCATTAAACACTTCTATAATTTTACTCCATTATAAATATGTACACTACTCTGAACTTACCTGGCGCAGGTCGGCCATCATTAAAATTAAATGCGGAAGCAAAGATACCAAAAGGAAAAGCTCCAATACCAAATGACATCTGAAAACCACCTTCACCAAGACCAAACCCGGGAAATCCCTACAAATAAAAAAACATTTTGATAGAATCAGTTTGTTTTTTCATACACAATACAGTCTGTACATATTTAATAGAAACAAGAAATACATGGGTTATTATAACTTGCATATGAGAACAATCTTTTATCTTTTAGAGGGAGTGGGGGGGGGAATTGAGAGAAAAACTAATCATTTATCTTGCAAAAAAAAATCTGATTTTTGTTTTAAGTGAAAAAAATTGCTGGCTCTGAGCCTTAGGAAAAAAACATACCCTTACCATCCCAACAAAAAGTTAAATGGGCTGCTGCATGTCCCTATAAAATTACATAATGTATATCTAAATGTTGCGATTAACCTTCTTTTTTTTTTTGCTTTTGATTTTATGTACATTGTATAACTGAGTTTGATGAATAATTTTGATAGAAATATTAGAAATGTAGATACATTGATATCTATAGTCTGTGAAAAATGTGATTTTTTTCTTCTTCTAATGTTTATAATAAGATTTTCTCCTTTTTTCTGTTCTACCAAAAGTGTATGATAGTATCTTCTCCATTTTGTTTTTTTGCATCTTCTATGTCAGGATTGCATTGTTATAATCTACAGCAGGTTAATTTTGTAAAGTTTTACTTACTCCAGTATTTTCTGGTTCTGGTCTTTGACCTGCGGGTCTGGGTGGTAATTTTTCTCTGAAATAAAATAAAATAGACATCAACATGTACGTTGATTTTAGTATTTAACTAAGTTTCTTTCCTACATCTATTACAGAAACATGTTTTGTCAAGTATTCTAGACCTTTCACACGTTTAAAATAATTATTAGAAATATGAGCACAAAATTATATCCTTGTATATTCTGAATCTTCATTTCAGATTGTTTTTTATCTAAAAGTATAACTCTCTTTTAAAGTAATAATGTATAATGTATTTCTCCCATTATTACGTCATTTTAACCTCGCTGAACCAGTGGTGGAAAAATCTGTAATCCTCTAGAGGATTAAAATGTCTCGTGCCTTTCCCCGCATTTGACTCGTTTGACGGCTTTTGAAATAAAGTTCGTGTTAAATAATGGGAGAAACAAATTCTCCTTCAGTTGCCCATGTGGGTTACGATATTTCTCCACTCTCGAGAGCTAAATTAAAAATTTTAAGGACTCGCCTCACGGCTCGTGGTTAAAATTTTTAATTTACCTCTCTTGAGTGGAGAAATATCGTAACTCATGGGCAAGTGAAGGAGAATCTATATTTCTTGAGTGCAAAACGTTTGTTCCATACCAGCAATTGGATCAGGCTTAATTATAGTACTATAAATCTATTCAGTTTTATTTACAAGATTTGCTATATACATGTAGCTGCAATTTGATAGAACAGGTACAATGTAAAGGTCACCTGACCAATGACCATGGACCTTTGTGGGTTTGTGTTAAAGTGGTTTATTATTGAAAATTATCAGAAAGTGGAAGCAATTGAAGATCCCTTTTTAATTAGATTGTAACAAATAATTACTTCTTGTTTAAGTTACAACCAGTAATTAGATAAGAAATTTTAGCTGTGAAATCATAGCTTTAAACTGTCAAAAAAAGAAAAGGAAAAAAAAACGTATGCAGCTAATTAAAAATTTCAGGTATGTCATAATGATTGTTAGTGTGATTGCCAGGGTAAATCAAACAACTATTTAGACATGAAAGTGCTCACTGGTAAGAAAAGAAGATATTCTCTATACAGTGCCCTTAAACCTTCATTTTCTAGTTGTTTGAACCGAGTTTGATACATTTTATATAAATATATTTTACTAAAAAAAGGGGATACATGTATAAGCTGTTCAGAGGAAAACTTTCATCTATGACTGTCACTATTAATGTTAAAAAGTTAAACTAGAGGCTCCTAGGAGCCTGTAATCGCTCACCTGGCTCAAAGTTGGCCCAGCAGTTTCAGGGGAGATAATTTTTAAGTGAATTTTGGCAAATCTTCTATTTTTAGCAATGGCCGCCAGCATCTTTGGCGGGCGGGGTTGTCGGATATAATTCTGAAGGTAGACCATCTAAAGACCATTTCACCATAGTTTGGGCCCATTTGACCCAGAGGTTTCAGAGGAGATCATTTTTAAGTGATTTTTTGCCAAATTTTCTATTTTTAGTAATGGCGGACATATTGGCTGGCAGCCGGGTCGTCGGACAGAATTCTGAAAGGGGATCACCTAAAGACCATTCCACCATAGTTTGGGTCCAATTGGCCCAGCAGTTTCAGAGGAGATAATTTTTAAGTGATTTTTTGCCAAATTT
>MJUT01047427.1:449504-464959 GCA_002080005.1 Gigantidas platifrons
CCAAGGACCATTCCACCAAAGTTTGGTTCAAATTGGCCCAGTGGTTTTAGAGGAGTTGATTAAAATGCAAAAAGCTAACGACAGACGGACGACAGACACCCAGTGATAGCAATAGCTCACCTGACCCTGTCAGGTGAGCTAATAAAAACCTTTCTCCCTCTGTCCCTTAATTTTCAAGGCTAAAAATTAAAAAAAAAAAATTTACACACCTTGGATCAGTTTTATCTGTTGATCCTCTCCCATATATTGGTATGACTTTATGTTTATCTATCCCAGCTTTACAAACTGGACATAATTTTCTATTGGGTCTTGTTTCTAACCATTGGTGCAGACATGGCCAACTGAAAATAAATCAAGATTATGAGAAATAAACAGATATGAATTTCAAAAGGATAAAGATCCAACAGCATGTAAATAAATTGTAGTAATCATACTTCACCCAACCACTTATCAAACTGTCACTATTACCTACATTGTGTATTGTGTAGTCATTCAGTGATGCCACTTCCAGATTAAAAACAACAATCAAATAACTATGTCTATTATTAAACTCAGTGCTTGAAATAAGGAAAATTGTTTGTTGCCCTGATTCAATAGTTTTGGTTGCCCTAGTCCACATCTAGTTGACATGAACATCAGCTGATGACGGAAAAATTCTAGCACTGTGTATTAGATGGGACATTTCTTAACTGTTTTTGTTAACTGTCATTGTATTTTAATGGAATGCCCTTAATAAAAATACATAATCACTTGAGGGGAGGTGAAATTCTGGAAGAAACATTGCAAACAACATGTTATTTATGATATATGCCAACACTACAGTTTCTGTCATTTGAACAAATTTGATTTCAAATAGAAAAAAAACCCTGACCTACTACAGTACATACATTTTTGTACATGTACAAAAAATGTACCCTATTTTTTGTTTTAACCTGACACTGCAGCACACATATTTTTTTTCAATTGGAAATGATCTTTTACTCAAAAGGTTAAACTGAAAAAAAAATTCTGTTGTTGCAATGAGTTCGTTTCGAGATGAAATAAACATCTGACATTGGAAGCTTATACTTTTTAACGCAAGAATTACACCATTTACCAAATATAACTTCAACAGACAATACATGTATGTGTAAAGTGAAAGAAATAATATCACACTGTTTAATTTCTAACATACAATTTATGTTGTTTTAAATGTAGGTACTGTCCAGGCCACATACAATGTTTTATATTTTAACAATGAATGATTGATGAAACACACCCTGCCTGTAGAATATTTATAAAAGATTTGTTGCAGAATTACACAAGGTCTTTACAGCAGTAAACATATATTGTTGACAATTGTTATGAAAACGAGTATCCTTTTAGGGGGCCCGGTGGCTCAATGAGTTAGGTCGTTGGATCTAACAACTCATACAAGCCTATCACCAATAAGGCGTGGGTTCGCGCCCAGCTTTGTAAATTACAAAAAAGGGTGCACTCGACTCGCAGCTGCAAGTGATAAAGTTTACCAGTTGCTTGCCCATGGTCGGTGGTTCTCTCCGGGTATTCCGGATTCCTCCACCACTAGAACTGGTCGCCATGATATCGCTGAAATATTGCTGAAAGTGGCATTAAACACAAAAATTCCTTTTAGTTTTTCTGTGTAAACAGGATAGGCTGTTTTAACAGATGTGAGTACATGTGCATTTCAGTTGCCTCCTCGAGGAAACATTGGAAAAATGATGAATTGACCAAGTCAATCAGTCAGCATGAATGTTACTGAACCGAAACTGAATTCTCCCAGTGTTAACAATGGACTAGAGTTCAATATTAAATTTCAATAGACAAACAAGTAATTGACCAATTGACAAAAAAACATGAATAAGGGTTAATTACTTTGATGATGGATGCCCATGGGATATGATTATAATTAAATTTTAAACGTGATAAAAATTGTCAATTCTTGAGATATTGTTAAGACATTAAATATACTTTTTTGCAAACTTGTTCTCAACATTTTTTTACATGAATTATATGAGCCTAAATATTTGTAAAACAACAATCAAACAATTCTAATAATTTTTATATTCTGGTTTAAAAGGCACAATGGTACAAGTTTGAAATTTTATAACTTGATTTGTTTCCATTTTAAGGCCATGGGGGTCACAGATTTCACAAATTTTTAAAGGCCTACTAAAACCAGGGGTGATTCTGGTTAGAAAATAAAATAACTGAAAATCGACACCTACTTTTAAAGGTTCCATGTCAACTCGTACCTTTGCCAACTCGTACCCTACTATTTACCAACTCGTATCCTACTGTTTACCAACTCGTACCTTCACTATTTTACCCATAACTTGTGCTCTTTCTTACCAACAAATACTCATTACCAACTCGTACGCTATCTTCAATATAAACTGTACATGTATTTTCATAGCCAATGCTATGTTATTTATCAACAAGAACCTTTACCAACTCGTACCCTCTGTGTGACCAACTCCACCCTAATTTTTGCCATATTTAACATTGTGAACCTGTAATATTTTACCGAAAAAGTATTTTTAGTGTCACTTTTATCATGTACATGTACAAATTCTGGTTTTATCTCATTACCGTCTAGTTCTTGTTTTTTATGCTTTATCATGTTTTGTGTATATATAGTGTAATGCTATATAACTGATAGTTTGTACTATTTGTCAATGTATATTAGTTTTATCAGGCAATATTTATTATATAATATATTTGACTTGTGCTCCACTATGTTGTTAGATAGCAGAATAATATGATTGTTTTTATTCATTTATTAGAAATATAACGATACTGAAAGCTGCAACCTTATATATCATTGCTGAGCAAATTCCGGCTTAGTGCCCATTCTCTAGCCATTGAAAAAGGTCGTTACTCAAATATAGAGAGACAGAATCTTGTCTGCCTGTCATGTGATACAGGAGAAGTTGAGAACGAATATCTTTTCTTTTCAACTTGTCCACATTATATATCTTTAAGAAAAACATTCTTACAAAAAGTTAACATTAAGATAGTTAACTCAAATATTTCATTAAGACACATCTTTACTTTTTTAATAGTAGTTTGCTGGTCACTCTTAAAATTACAGTCAATTTTTTAAATGATTGTTTCTTAATGAGAAAGCTAAGGCCATTTAGAAACTGAGGCTATTTTAATATACCTAGTAGTACTAAATACCACTGTCATTCCATGAGTCTGTTATTTTGTATTGTTTCAGTTTATGCCATAGCCATTTATTGTAAATGTGTTCGTGCAAATAAAATATTGTCTATTGTCTATTTCTTTTGGCTTGGTTTTCATAAGAATAAAGCCATATACAAATGTATAGTTCCTTCCAAAGAAAGTTTATGCTTTTACAAGCGTAACTCGTCGGCATTTGAAGTTCTTGATACCACCTTTAATATCAGACAAGTTAACAATAAAAATTAATTGTATGCACCTTTATATTGTTGTTTTATTAATTTATTTCAAAACTATAACGACTCCTTTGAAGTAGTAATCAGTTCCAATCAGTAAATAATTATTACGTGATTAGGCAACCAGACGTTTTCTCTATGTACAGAAATTAATTGTTTTTCAAACAATTTTCAGTCTTCTGTTTTAAACAATTACCAAGAAGTCTGCAGTTCATAAACTTCAAAGGTTGGTAAAAATTGGGTACGAGTTGGTAGGGAACGAGTTGGTAAAAATGGGGTATGAGTTGACCTGTACCCCTTTTAAATGGTCCATTTTTTTTTATCTGTTCTGACTGTGTCCAACAACTTTCGGCAATTTCTCTAGTGGGAAATAATTATAACTGAAAGTGAAAAATTCACCCCTGTAAAACCACAGGAATCGGAAATTTTATCAATATGATGAGAAATACGTCATATGAGTAGTGAAGTTTCACGAACGTAGTGAGTGAAGCTTCGTTTCACTCACTACGTTCGTGAGACTTCACTGCCCATATGACGTATGTCTCGTCATATTGATAAAATTTCCGATTCCTGTGGTAAAACTAAAACAAAACGTCAAAAGGGTTTGTTGTGCTGTGTCCAGTTTGCTAAATGAACATACACCACAACATGCTTAAAAAACACAAAACCAAATGCTTGTGTCATACTTACCAGAATAAATGGCCGCACATGCTTACAACAGCATCCTTGGCAGTATCTAGACAAATGTTGCACTCATAAAATGTACAATCCTCATTTTCTTGATTTTCAGAGTTGGGTGGAGCATTACAACCGCCCTCCGCTCCCGATGGTGTTTCTGTTTCTGAACTCATATTACTTATTTTTACAATATTTTCATTGTGAAATTAATAAATAAATTTAAATAATTCCTAAAATTTGTCAAAATCTATAAATGTGATAACATATCGAATCTTTCTGGAAACCGGAAATCAATTTTGTTGACGTTTCCTTGCGCATTGGTGTAAATATTAGATAAATAAAGTGCTGATTTTATTTTTAAGACGAGTGTATTAATTACCTCCAATCGAAATATAATGAAAGTAAACATATTTAGAATTAAAACCAATCAAAATGTGTAACCCATTTATGTAAATCAAGGACGTTTATATACGTCCTTGTGTAAATATAGTCCCTGAAAAGGTGTATATTGCACCAGAGACTGGTCTAGGGATGATAAAACACACTATTCCAATAGTATACTGGTATTTTATGACAATGGAGAACTAACAAAAACAATCCTATCAAGATTTTATTTAGTAATCGAATACATGCATTGCGTAATATTGAAGAGTATTTTATTATATAATGACCTTGCCCTTTAATTCTACATGGTGTAAATTGGTTGACTCTACAAAAACTCAGTCNGTCTGCCATCTGTGTTTGGTTGAATTATAATACAGTATCTAATTGTTCTTGTTCTACTTCAATCTGGATTAATTCAGATTTTTGAACTATATGGTAGCATTCCACGTAGGTGTCTAGCAATATCTGTTTGGTGATGACGAGGCGGCCTGGGTGGATTCCACCTTTTTTGTTGATTGAAATGTTTACAGTCACAATGTAAAATACTTTTACGTGAACTGGTATCTGAATACAAGGATTTATAGATAAGATAAGATTTTATTGGTCCAAATTAAAGGGCCCACGAAGGGGCATATAAACATAATAAAGCATAAGGCCAGTGATTGCATAAAATACAAGAATTAGAGACGTGACTGTAGTGTTAAAATATATGAGATACCAGCTATCCGAAACAGTGACTTTTTAACAGGAAATCACACATGCATATTAAAATATCTTTACTTTCTGAGTTTAAAAGTCATAAAAATTTATCCACAAATGATAATTTTTCAAAGTTAGAATGATTAATGTTATTCTTAATTGTTTCAAGAAGCTTGCGCCTGGAAGTATTGTAAAAAGAACACTTTTAATAGAAGGTGTTCTTCAGATTCTATTTCATCTGAAAATAATTTTTCGCAAATGTGATTCTCTAAAGGTGTTATAGGTTTTGAATACAGTATACTATATAGATCCTTGCTGCATATCAACTTATTATCACCCTCTTCTTTTTTTTTCTTTTTTTACAAAACTGGTATAAATATTTAAGAAATAAATCATGGAAGCAAGAATGTGTTGGGAGTTTTAACATGGATTGGCGAATATTAGTGTTTTATCCCGAGCCAGAAGCGTGCTGGATATCGCCAATCCATGCTAAAACTCAAAACACATTCTGGCTTCCATGATTTATTTCGATTCTGATATGTCTAAGAGTACAAAATGATGGTAGTATATTTTGATTGGAAGACGGTTAAGTTAAGTTAAGTTAAGTAAACTTTATTTAAAGTCGGCATAGTATGTACAAATTAACAAATAAACACGAGCTCTGAAGAGCTCTTGAACCGACTATCATAATAAAAATATATAAANTCGCTGATATTTATTATACAGCATTCTTTTCTTATATATAGCTCTTTTAAGATCTTTATTCATATAAGGTACTTGCTGTGCTAAAATTTTCCTTTCCTTAAAAGGTGCATGTTACATACGCTTGTGGAAAATGTCGCACACAATTTATGTACCTCGAATAATACTGCGCCCTCTATCGGCATTATTCGGGTCACAATTTATGCTGCCAATGGAAACGTCAGTCATGTTGTGTAGCGTAACAGGAACGACAACTCTGGATAGAGAATGGTGTGGACCAATGCACTGAAAATAGTCACTTTACCGTAAATTATATAGGTGGCGCTGTTTTATTTTTGGTGTGTGGTCAAGGACGGTGGTGCAAGACCTTGTAAAATTAGAAAGAGTTGAACAGGAACCCAACGGATAGACACCATTCCATTCGTAAGTATATTGTATGTGTACATTTAGAGAGTAAATTGAATGGTAGAAATGTTTCTTAATCGATGAACTGGCCAATAATAGATTTGAAAAATAACGAAACATGTCCTAACTACTACTTTCACTTTCGATTTGTTTCCTGTTTGTCCCAATATTGCGGTTTTCAATAACATAAAATTGACATAAATGTATCTTAGAATTTTATGTGTATATTTTTTTTTCAAAGTAGACCGGGGCGGATCCAGACTTTCTTAAAATAGGGGGACCCAAACCCAACGTCTCAATTTCATAGAAAATATTATTTCGGACAGGAGGAGGAAGAAATGAAACTCTGTTTAATCACAGATCTCTGAACAATTATTTGTAGGGATTAAGGTTAATAGAGGGCCCGCCTGGCAATGGCAGTGTTTTTTTCAGTTATATTGCCATTGCCAGGCCCCCTATTGACCCTAATCCCTACAAATAATTGTTCAGAGACCTGTGGTTTAATGATATTGTCAGTCCCATGGAGGCATGGTATATGTTTAATGGGCTAGAACACACTTCGATTTTGAGTCATTTTTTAACATTCATAACCGGAAGTAGTTCCAGAATTTCAACTATACATACAACATTTTAATTAACGAGTTTATTACAAATCTATGAGTTGAAAAGAAGGTACGAAATGTCTCGATATACATTTTTACGCGGGTGCGAAATGACCTGGTACGAAACGACCAGGTTGCAAAACGTCCTGACCTGCACCCATCCATATTACTGCACATCCAATTTTCTGCAGATTTAACCATGTATTGGTTTCTGGTGTGTCATTTCCGGTGCAAGGAATTTAAGCTATTAGTGATATATGGAAAATATTGCTATTTCTACCATAGTTGGGACTTTGTCCCATATTAATCTTGTTGAGATTAGGATTCCGAAGAAATTTTCTGTCTAGGATGAAGATACAGACAGAAAATTTCTTCGGAATCCTAATCTCAACGAGATTATGCTCTTGCCACTCTTTTGTGGTTACAGTTACATGTAATCATATTATACCGAAAAAACATAAGCCAATTAGAACAGGTACAATGTAAGACTGCTAAGTATATTACTATTACTATCATACAAATGTAACACCTCTAGCATGGTAACAAGACAGTTAGGCACCCTTTGAAAAAAGACAGTTCGGTATCAAGACAAATCGGTACCAGGACAAATCGGCACCGCATTTTCTTTCAAACAAGCGTGATTAGCTTTTTTAAAATAAAATCAAAGAAAGTGAAAAAAAACATCAATGATCGTTTAAATGCAATTAAAACAAAAATTTTTCATATCCATTGTCGTTTTCCGTACTGACCTTCATAAAATGAAGATTAAACACTGAATTATTGGCGAATACGCTACGAAACGTTGTTTTTTCGATTTAAAAAAGCTGACCATCGTTACTGGAAGCTAATTAATTATGCACTGACCTGAACGAGGCCAAATCTATTTTTATGCCAGTATCCCGGATGCTGCAGCATGAATGTTGTTTGTTTACCTCGCAAATACGGCAGTTTTATGCTACTCATTGACAATAATTTGCTATTGCCAGGTGCAAAATTACATATATTGAATAATATCTAACGAAAATGATCATAGGCATCATCATAAATTCATAAAATATGAAAAACGATTGAGAAAAGAAGGCAACATGCTCGGCTTACCTATCAAGCAAAATCTTTGCCACTTCAGTGTGAGTTTGGATGCGTAGCACTTCCTTCAGTTTGTTCCAACGATCCAACTGATCCCCTACATATATCCTGCATTTGTTCCATTTGGAAGATACTGTACTTCTATTCCGGAACAGACATGATCAAAATTTGGAATTGGTTCAAGGCTATTGGAAGTTTTGTATGTAAAATTAAAGAAAAAAACACAAGTGCCGAATTGTTTTTTTTGTTTTGAGGTGCCGATTTGTCTAATTGAGGTGCCGATTTATCTTGGTACCGAAATGTCTCACACAGATGCCGAAGTGTCTAGAATTCCTCTAGCATTAGTAATATAGTAAAACATCTAAATTGACAGATACACGCCTAGTCATGTTATATATAATAAGATCTCGCATGAACTAGTACGTAGCTTTCCCAAAAGTAGACATACTCATACCACCAGTTAGATTCTCACATGTACTTTCTCTCTTATCAAATACCACCCACACCCTTACAACTCAGACAAGGGTCACCAATTTTTCTTTCCGCGAACAATACAGGCCTTCAGACGGCCCTATATTTCCTATAAAATTCCTATCTTTTTGAAAATGCCCTATAATCCCTATATTTTGGCATAAAATGGCCCTTTTCCCTATATTAGCCCTATAGATTGGAATTAATTGGTAGAAAATTATAATGTTGTATTTTTTTGGGTTCCCCTCCTTTGAAAACCTTCAAGAGTATCGTAAATACATGTACCTGTAGATATGATAAAATCCAGTACTTGAATATTTCTAAGAAACTGTCTGATTTTTATCATTTCATGTACACAACAATCAAATAGATATGTATTTCATATAGTATTTTAAGTAGAAAAGGGGTGAAATAGAGAGAAATATCCCTATAATGTCCCTAAAAATTATTAAATTTGCCCTATTATACCCTATTTTTCAAGAAATTCGGCCCTATAAAAAGCCCTATTTTTGGACCAAAAACCACTTGAAGGCCTGACAATGCGAAACTGGAACAGTCTCCCCGTAAATACTGTGAAGAGTTGTGAGTCTGTTGTTTCATTCAATAACCATTAGTTTATCTCTAACTCATGTACCACTATTTTTATATAGTTTTAATTAGAAATGCCAAAAAAAAAAAATAATAATAATACTCATTAAATTTCATGTTCTAACATTTTCTAAGATAGCACAGTACCTAATCATGTACTTGGCAGAATCTTCAAGATGTGTGTGTGACTTTTTAATGATGATCATGATAATCAATTTTCTACTGAAATTATAACTGCATGTATTTGAACTTGTCCACTTTTCAATAACATTTTCAGTAAATTGTATTTATAATTTCGTTATAATCTTCCTCCACTGTTTTCAATGCAGATCTAGGAAACTGCAGAAAGTTTGAACAATATTGTAGCTTTAGATATACTAGTACATGTATATCTGACATGATGAAACTGTTTTCTAATTTTTTTCATATTTTGAAATTTATCACTTTTCATAAACATTTTCAGTAGATGATACATATGATATTGTGTGAAATCAACTTCTATCACATTTTTCAATGCAGTCTTTAAATCTTTAGAAAATTTAAAAAAAAAAAAAATTGATAACAATATGCTTTAAATTTTATTGGTATAAATTGAGGCCAAAAGAATTTTGTTTGTTTCCCCGAAACAGATTGAGTCATTGACTGTGCAAAAAGGCTGCAACTGTAAAAAAAAAAATTCATGGAACAAAAAATGAAACTGAAAATTACTGTAACTGATTGCAAGATTCTCTAGCATTTTCATTGTTTGAAACTAAAAATATTTTTAATGTCATGGTCTGGTGTGAAAGATGCTGTCTCGTCTCTTCTGTTTCGATACAGAAAGACAAGTACATTTTGAAAAATTCTATCAGAGGATCTGTCACACATTATTAAATTTTATCAGTTTTGAATTTGATATTATTTTTATGAGGAAAAAAAATCATCTTACTGACCAACCCAGCTTCAGAAACTAGGTTCTGGTTCTGCATGATCTGGGAAACAAAGAATTTTTAAAGGATGACCTAATGTAAACTATTTTTTTTTATCTTTCATAATTTTGATTGATATTTTTTTATTGTTTTGACATAAAACATCAGATATGACATGTTGTTATTTTTCGTTGTATTTTTAGTGTGGATTGTTTCAGAAAATTATTTCTCTGTATGTTCACAGAATTGTCAATTCTAAATTAAATATCCATCAATATAATTATACACACCTACTATGGGAGATAGGATAAAGTACATGTAATTTGATGCAGGATTATTGTATTGAGCATTTTCATGGAAATAATCATACAGAACAAATGACTGAAAACCATAAGTCACAGTATTCCTAACACATTGTACTAGTATGCATTATGAAAGAAAGATCATCACAATTAAATGGTATGAGACCTTGTTAGCTGCAGAACCTTAGCTCTTCTTAATGGTCTGTTTTTCTTTTTCTTCATTAAAAAAATACCCTTGATAGCCTCGGTTTCACAGCTAAGAATCTTGTGTTAAAGTTTGCAGTGAAATTCAGAATATTTATCCGTAGTTTTAAAGGGTTCTTGGGGACATCTATTAATAGTATATGTAATTCTGATTAGTGCTGTACATTTTTATATAACATTCGGTTTACAATTTTATGGAGGGGGTATGCCTTGCAAATCTCCACTCTACACCCACCCCCATTCATAATTCCATACCAGATTAATGCATAGATTACCAAAGTCTTCTAGGATATTCAAGTAAAGGAATAATTTGGATACACTGCGCTGAGCTGTATTTTTATAGTATTAAATGTAGTTCACTGAAACAACAGTCAGTGAGTAGACATGTTGCCTCACTGCGTCACATTGTCCCGCATATGAGCATAGCATTATGTTACACCTTTAACATGCTAAAACAAAAATTCAATAATCAGGGGCGGATCCGGGGGGGCACACCTAAAATTGAGAAAAATATGATTTTTTTGCATAAAATCGTGATTTTTCACACGAAATACTGCAAAAAATTTCGTGCCTCCCTCCGTTCGGCGCAATTTTTTTAAGTGTGCCCCCCCCCCCCTAACTTGAAATCCTGGATCCGCCCCTGATAATTGCATGCATATCTCAAGGAAAACACCAGGACAGGAGCATGTTTCACATGTTTAAATCCTAAAAAAGGTTGTTTATAAATTTGTTGAACGGTTTTCAATAAATAATAAGTTAAACATCTGTTAAACCTCTTTACTATTTATAAGTAATAAATGTATAACTGTTAGTAAACAATAAAAGATATTAAATAATTGTATAACAAACAACATGTAAAGATTAACCTTCACTTGGCATATTCATGTATTTACAATGTATTACATATTAGTTAATATCTGGCTTTGGCTGAAAGAGGTAGGAAACTTAACTTTAGTTTACTTATGGTGTTGTTTTTTTCTTTTTTGGCAAATCTTGCCAACATTTTGACAAAATAAAATGTCAGTTAAGTTTGTATTGATGATATACTAGTAGTTATCAAACTGAAAATGTAACTCAGTCGTTTTCTGTAAAGAATTGATTTTTTTTTATTGTCTGGTTCCCTTCATGCAAATTCTACAGGTAGATTTTTTATTTAAATTTAAACAGTGATTGTCAACAATTTCACCAATATCAACAAATTTTGTTGAACCAATTCTCGCTTCAAACCATTAAACACAAATGAGACAGCAACATGAGTTTGGTAATGTTGTGAAAATATAATCTTGTACAAGCAATGCTATTGTACATGTGTTCTCTAATATCAGTTTTACAGATCTTTCTATGAACAAGCTTAAGAATTTGACCGATGTTGTGATAGGAAAATTAGGTCAACTCGTTCACAAACAAATCTGTTCTCACAACTTTTTAATATTTTATAAATTATAACATCATTATTGTACAAGTTAGATACATCATTATTGTACAAGTTAGATACATTATTATTGTACAAGTTAGATACATTATTATTGTACAAGTTAGATACATTATTATTGGAACAAAAGAAGTAGCCTGTATTGGATATAACAGGTTTCTTTTTCCGCATGAGCTACAATTTTGACAAAAAAATTTATATATTTTGGAAATTGGTAAATAGCTTTAAAATGATGAAATAAAGGTAAATATTTCACATTAAACAGCTTATCGAACCACTTTCTGCCTTTTGAGAACGAAAATTACCATCAGTTACTTATTTGCTTGCAAGCAAATAATTTGACCTTGCTTTTCCCGTATGCAATTGACCTTACTAGTGACAGGTAAAAACGAATAATTTGTATTTTGTCACTTATTAACTGCCAACTTGCATGGTTCTTTGTCCGTAATTAACACCAACTAAAAGCAGATTCACAAAAATTAAGAAATAAGTGCATTGTTGTATTGATTTAAGGACGATTCGACAAACTTTGTAAACAATTAATAAGATGACGTCCATCTCTTGATCGATCTCAAAACACGAGAAATTGCAGGTTTTTTCTCATATGCAGGTACATTTCATAACATTTATAAGTTACAGAAACACGTTTTACTAAGACATCAATCATATCTGATAGTTTTTATGGGTAACAAAAATTTTCGATTTGGCAGAGAATGCCCCTTTCAGGCCGATGTGTATCGTATTGTATCTTATACATACATTTTTATGGATTATATTGTTAATTCAATTCACAAATATAAAACTTGTATAAAATATAAATTATTATACCCCCACTCGTAGAGGGGGTCTATATTGCAATCACCTTGTTATACCCCCACTCGTAGAGAAGGGGCTATATTGCAATCACCTTGTCCGTCCATTTATCCATCCGTCCGTCCGTTCACACTTTCGTAACAGATATCTCAGCTTCTACTGGAAGAAATGATTTTATATTTGATATATGGCTTTGGCATGGTGACTTGTACTGTGTCTCCCCTTTCCAGGTTTACCGCACATCTACTTCCTGTTTACAGTGCGACTTAGAATTTTTCATGTTTGCTGTAATGAAGACTTTCGTAACAGTTATCTCAGCTTCTACTAGAAGAAATGATTTTATATTTGATATATGGCTTTGGCATGGTGACTTGTACCGTGTCTCCCCTTTCCAGGTTTACCGCACATCTACTTCCTGTTTACCGTGCGACTTACAAATGAACGAGTGGGGGTATTCTTAGCACGACGTAGTGTGCAACATCTTGTTTTGAACAAATATCATCATATCTAAATCAGTTATTGATCTGGTATCAGTAAAAGTTAGTATCCAAGGGTTAATGGTGTTTTCACTGTATGCCATCTTATTGAAGGTAAGACATTATATTTTTCTGCCCTACAGTATATTATAATAACTTTTCTGTCATTTTATAGCAACTCAGGCACATGTAGGTAGGTCATGTTTTATGGTAATATAGAATTCATATTTGCATATAAAAGAATCGTTTCTCTTTTCTACAACAGATGAAGACTGAATGTAACTTTTTCCTATTTTGACATGTAGTGTAATGAGAAATAATTTCAAATATTTCAATGCTAGAACTCTCATTATAATAAGTTTTGTGTCCTTTTTGTCCAAATGAAGAATAATAACGCTGAGTATCTTCAAGTCCCTAAATTATTTGAAGTTTACGTTTTGTAAATGGAGATTTACATCTTCCACTTTCAATTTTACAGTGAAAAGGACTGGTCGAAGACCCTTTGAAAATTATTATTGCCAATAGCTTCAGTCAGTTACATTTTTGTACATTACCGTTTTTTTTTCAATAGGCAAATATTAATGAAAAAAAATGCTTTTGCAACTGTTTCCCCAATTCACCCCCTTTTTGGGAAATTTTTTTAACAAAAAGCTGAAATAGTAACATGGAAGCAAATTGTTGTTTTTCAGTGAATGCTTTGAAACTAGAATGCCCTTTATAAAAAAATTTTGCTTGAAAGTTTTGAAAAATCCCACCAACTGTCTGGGCCACTCCAATGTCTACTCTAAGTTAACACAAAATTTGTTCATGCCACAATATAGTTGAAATATAGCTAAAGTGGTGTTAAACACCAATCAATCAAGGATCTATGTCTCTGTTCATTATTAATTATTCCAGTCCACTTTACATGTCCATACTTGTTATACAGAACATGTAGCTTAACTTAGTCTTCATGAACTGTATATTTCATATATATTGTTCAATCATTTTATTATTGATTATTCCATTGATTTTACTTCAGAAATGGTGTTCAGTAAAGTGTTCATCTACTGATACTTTGTTTGATAGTGTAATTAAGTTTCCGTTCCTTTATTTTATCAATCAATAAGAATCAGTCAATTAAAGACAGGTAGATAGGACAGGAGTGTTAGTGATTATCATCAGACTGAAATATTGTTATGATACTATTTTAAAGGACAAAAATATCGGAATTTAAAATATTCTGACTTATTTAAAGTAAGTATATGATAAATTAATTAAGTAGTTTTTTTAACAGTGATTTTTTCCAACAGAAACATTCGTATTAGTGATTATCATCAGACTGAAATATTTTTTTATGAAACTATTTTAGATGTCAAAAAACGGATTTTAAAATCTTCTAAACAGAAATTAAAAAAAAAACGAATTAAAATATAAGAGTTTTAAAACTTGTTTTCAAATCCATTTAATTATATGTATTATATCATGTTGAAATTGATCTTATTGTACAATATTATTTATTAATTTAATAAAATATATTTAAACTAACACAAAAAACACCATAGGAAATAAATGTAGACAGAATAATTTTCACATTTGTATTTTTATTTTTGCCAGGTAAAAATAAATGGTTACATGTTAAAAGTGAAATAAAATTACGTCACTGACATTGTACATTAAATATCCATATATAATAATTCAAGTAGTGATCATTTGTTCAATGTAATGTAAAATATCTGATATTATTAAATTGTAACATGAATGCTTTCTTTTTCTTTGATCTTTTTTAATGTTTATATATTACCAGAATGTAAGCAACAGCTAAGAACTATGAAATAATACAGGTATACCGGTATACGGTATACGAGATATTGTACACTTTAAATCTGGGCTGTAGTTTTATTACAGAGAGCTGTGCAATAATCAACGACCTGATATTGCTTGGCTTCGTGTTACAAATCATTTATACCACATGTTCGATTGTTTAATCGTTTAACTCAGAACACCATGGTACATATTACATAAATCATGTTGGTGAAAGATAGCACTGGGATAATACTATGGGCTTGTGGTTACATTGTCATAGGAAAATTTGACTCTGCATTCAATTGTTTAGCCGTTTAACTTAGAAAAGCATGGTATAAATATTACAGCTAGTGCTAATTTGTTCAGTAGTGTAAAATATCAATAAAATTAAGTAAGTAGATGGTATTGACATTGATATTTAATTTTTTATCTTTGTACTTTTTTTTTTTATTTGAAATTTAAATATTGGTATTTAAATGTATGATTTTTAATTTTTTT
>MJUT01047427.1:465015-486113 GCA_002080005.1 Gigantidas platifrons
ATTTTTTTATCTTCGTGTTTTTTTTAAATATTTGAAACACTGGTATTTAAATTTATGAAAATACATGGCTGTCAACGGATTTCTAAAGATTGAAGCATTTGTATTATAACTGGACTCAATTTGAATGTACTAATAGTTTAATTGCAGGAACTGTAATTTGTAAGACCTCATTATAGGTAAAGTAATATGAGAATCTGTTATTCTGTTATTATAATTTTTTATGTACATGTATATCAGCATAATTTTTTTTGTTTGAAAAATAATATGACAAGGTCTATCTGTAAATAAACAGTTTGCTTCAGCACATGTAATTAAAGTGCAATTGTATTTCATTTAACATATAAAAATTGTACTAGAATGTTAATTAAGTATAAAAATTATGACCAGATGAGATTTTACGATGGTTTAAAAGGAAAATAATAAGATCTCGTACTTGCATCCTATTTTCTATCGGTCGCATGGAAGATCAGGGTTCAACATGAATGTTTTATAAATGGACCAATCAGAGACTCTTCTACAAAATTTAGCAGACAATACAACCATATGGGTTTTGGAACATATCCAGTAGGTGAACGGTGACTTGTAAACAACCAATAGAAATAAACTAGAGGTTCAGGTGAGCTTGTATCACTCACCTGACTTAAATAATTCTGAAAGGGGACCACTCAAGGACCTTATTGAAGTAAAAAAAAGGGGAGTAACTCTGGTTAGATTTGTCGAAAAATCATCATTATCGAACTTGACCTAGATATTCATGAGATACACTTACATACCAAACCTAATTTCAATCTGACTATTTGTTCCCAAGTTATCATCTGGAAACCAAATATTTAGCAATTTTGAGATATAAAAAGGGGCACAACTCTAGTAAAAATTGTCGAAAAATTGTAATTATCGAACTTGACCTAGATATTCATAAGATACACTTACATGCCACACCTAGCTTCAATCTGATTTTTCATTGACAAGTTATCATTTGGAAACCAATTCGGGACATACGGACGAAGTATAAAAAGGGATGTAACTCTGGTAAGATTTGTCGAAAAATGATCGCTATCGAACTTGACCTAGATATTCATGAGATACACTTACATACCAAACCTAGTTTCAACTGACTATTTGTTCCCAAGTTATCATCTGGAAACCAAATATTTAGCAAATTTGAGGTATAAAAAGGGCCACAACTCTAGTAAAAACTGTCATTATCGAACTTGACCTAGATATTCATAAGATACACTTACATGCCAAACCTAGCTTCAATCTGACTTTTCATTCACAAGTTATCATCTGGAAACCAAACACACGGATGAACGGACGACACCCATTTCTATAGTCCCCTTCGACGAAGCGTCGGGACACAAATAGGGAGCAAGTGCAGAGATCTAATTTTAATTAGATTGAAAAGAAAAGGGACCGACTGTAAGGTTAACTAGATTTCACTTGTCAGCTGGTTAGTGTGACCATAGTGTCTCTATATCAAGCTTCAGTTTTATGTGGAGTCCTTTTGCCAGAATACATGTACATTGCTGTTGTCATCTTATGCCTGAAGATTTTTTGGATTAAGATTTAACCACAGTCCTCACGATGATCACCTGTCCTTCAGCCAAAGGCCAGTAAATCTGTGTTCGGACCTGTATATTTTTTAGTTTTTATTTAGATATACAGTAAAACCTCGTTATAATGCCCCTCGTTTCTTTGGCCACCTCGCTTACCGCCATAAATTTTGTGTGTCCCCTTTTCTAATTTCCCCATTGATTCTATAATGCATTTCCCTCGACCTGTCGCCAAGCCCCTTTATAATGCCAAAATCTGGCTGGACAAATGGTGGAAATATAACGAGGTTTTACTGTATATACAAAATAAATTCAAGATTTTGATTCAGACCAGGAAATTCAAATTTTCATTTTGAAGACTACAGAATATATTGCTGTTGTCATCTTTTACATTTGTACCTGACGATTTTAGGGCTAAAGATTTAATCATTGTCATTTTTGCTTCTTTTCTTTTTCAGGAATACACACACAGCTAAGCCATGAAGATTAAACTAGAAACACTACTACTAGAACTAGGAAGTCCTGGGAAGTACCAGATATGTATTTTCCTGCTTCTAGCATTTAATTACTTTCCTGTTGTTTTCAACCATATCGTCATGGCTTTTATTGGAAGTCCTCCGCAACATGAATGCTACGATTCTGGCATGGAAGATTCTTTGACTCATTTAAGCAATATTTCGTTAGAAAGCAATGTGAGTGGCCAGAAACAAATGTTTGACAGAGCAGTATATGGAAAATGTATGAGCACTTATTACCTAGATGATTACTCGAATACAAGTGAACAGATAAATTGTGACTCGTCGGCTCATGGAAGATGGAGATTTTCTGGTTCAGAATCGACTATTGTCTCTGAGGTAATGTGTTTTGTTTGAAGAAAAAAATGTCATCCAATTTACATATTCATTATATTACATGTCATTCACCATTTTAAAATATCAGCCAATCTCAAAAGTATGGTCAGATTATGAAAAACACTCTGATATCGCTGCTGGAAAAAAAATCACCTATGAAGATTTTCAAAAGTTGGCTGACATGGAAATAGATTTCAAGAGACATCAAAAAATAATAATAATAATAATTTTTCACTATTTTTTAGAGGGATGCGTCCAAATTTACGAGTTGGTAATACCATATAAAATAACATCATTAGTTATCAGTATCAATCTTGTGTATTGGGCTAGAGTTATGGTGTTTAACGCCACTTTCAACAATATTTCAGTTATATCGTAGCGGTCAGTTTTATTGGTGGAGGTAACCAGAGTACCCAGAGAAAACCACTGACCTGTCACAAGTCATTTACAAACTTTATCACATAATGTTGTATCGAATACACGTCGCCATGAACGGGGGGTTCAAACTCACAACGTCAGTGATGATAGGCACTGATTGCAAAGGTATAATTGAACTGTCAAAGGTGAATGAAAAGTTACCTGATCCCAAATGGGATTATGTTAGAAGTTGGCGTGTCGCCAAAGAAAAAAAGATACAATAAACATTTGATTTTAATAAGATTGGTAATCCATCAAGATAATGTGGACCAGATGTTATAAGTATCTCCTTCATTTTGTCAATGTGTACTGAAAATTAATCCAACAAAGGACAGACTTTATGTAGCTTACAAGCAAAAAAGCAAAACAACAGAAAACGTGTTAAAAGTTTACTGAGACAGATGTTGCTTCAGATGTAATATAGACAAACAAACAAAAAATTTAAAAGCAATACAATGCTCTTATTTGTGAACATTGTTTTATTTTGAAATAAGGAAATGGAACTACCAATACTATAAACAGTTTCCATTATACTCAAATGAAATAGACCGAAGTCTGACCAGTGTCTCCTTACATTAAATATCAACATTTCAAACATACAGCAGATAATATGATAGAAGTAAATATCCATTTTATAAAGATCTTAACCATTTTCTAAATTTTATCTATTTCCTAATGATTTTATTATTTTCCTTTCACAGTGGAATTTAGTATGTAGTAATGCATACCTGTCACGACTAGCTACAACCATTTATTTTGTTGGTGTAATGGTTGGTGGATTGTTCTTTGGTTACCTTGCCGACAAGTTTGGACGGAAGCCTGTCATGCTGTTTACCCTATTTGCACCATCATTTATAGGTTTACTTACTGCCTTTGTAACCACCTATTATTTATTTGTTGGTCTGAGGTTCCTTCAAGGTATATTTATTCAGGTAGGTACCAAATAACTGGAATCTGGATCGTCATAAGTCTTGAGATTGTCAATGAGCAAATAGGTTTAAATTTGAGTAAAAACTCAGAAGTAATTGCTAATTTTGGTTTAACTTAAACTAATTCTGTTTACCTGAGAAATCCAGGTATGTTTGTAAATGAATTGAGATGAATAAAAAAAATTATGTTGTTTACAATAATTTTTGCTGTGATAAAGTTAAAAGTACAGTCTGTTAATCGAGTGAAAAAACGACCTAATATTAAATAATTAGCCCTGTGGTATTAACAGAAAATTCATAAAAAAATTGAATAATATATCCTGCATACAAACAGTCAATACATATTCAATGGGAACCGCATCGGTGATATACTAGTAATGGTTGGCGTGCTCACCTTAGTGCGGTAGATCGTGGGTTTGAGCTTTGATCGGGAAAAACCAAAGACTATAAAATTGGTATTTATTGCTTCTCTGTTAAGCCGGCAGTATAAAGGAGAAAGAGCAAAGACTGATTAGTTTGGAATCCAGATAATGTGTCCGAGTGGGGAGACATGTATGTCCGTGAACTATCCAACTAAGCGTGTTGGTCTAGTACAAAGCGGACCTCATCATCTCATTGAAAATTAACTTGTTCTTGCCATGATATAGCTGAAAAAATTGCAGAGTTGGCATTAAACAACAATCACTCATTCACTCATATTCAATGTGTTTTATCTACCTGACAAGTATGTAGATTGTTTCTAAAAATCAAACAATTTTGAAAAACAAATTTGCTGAAACCATTTACCCAGATCTCCACAATGTAATTCATTAACACAACCTTTTGTATTTTAGGGTCTACAAACCACAACCTATGTCCTAGTGATGGAAATCTTCCTACCACAGTATCGGGGGACTGCCGGGGCTGTCCTGGAATGTTACTGGGGCGTCACTGTCATCATCATGGCAGCAATAGCCTATCTACTACAAAACTGGAGATATATACAGATAGCTATATCAGTACCCAGTTTACTGGCTGTGTTTTATATATGGTAAGTTGTTCAGGCCTATCTCAGTACCCAGTTTACTGGCTGTGTTTTATATATGGTAAGTTGTTCAGGCCTATCTCAGTACCCAGTTTACTGGCTGTGTTTTATATATGGTAAGTTGTTCAGGCCTATCTCAGTACCCAGTTTACTGGCTGTGTTTTATATATGGTAAGTTGTTCAGGCCTATCTCAGTACCCAGTTTACTGGCTGTGTGTTATATATGGTAAGTTGTTCAGGCCTTAATCTCATAAAACGTACAAGTACACCAGTCCTTGAAATGAAAATTTGAATTTACTGCTCCGAATCAAATTCTTGAGTTCTAATCCCGCTCAGGTGAGGTGTACTCTATACAATATTATATGATAAAGTTTGTCAGTGACTTGCGACATGTCGATGGTTTTCTGCAGGTACTCCCGTTTTCCTCCACCAATAAAATTGACCGCCACAATATAACTGAAATATTGTTGAAAAAGACATTAAATACCATATTAACCCTAATCTTATAGGAATTTGATAACTGCTGACAATTTTTCAATTTTTTATGTAGGATTATCTTGACATTCTTCAGAAAGAGAAAACATTCTAAACAGCTTTTAAAAAATTTATATTGTTGTCTGTTACTCTTTGATTTCTTATTTTTCAATTTGCAAAGAAATACTGATGAATATCTTAAAATTTTATGTACAGTAATTAAAATCAATACAACTGGAAATAGGCACATATATTCGTGGATCAAAAGTCAATCAGCATCAGGATATATCCCTACACATATCATATAAAACTATTTATTTTGAAAAAAATTATCCTGAAGTCATTTCTTATCCGATTTTTTAAATTTTGTTTACCCTTGAAGGCAGAATTAATAAAAGTGTATTTTGATTTTATCATATATTTTGTCAAACTTTTATTTACAAACATTTAAGATTTAAACAGAAATGTATATTCTTGTCGTCACAAATTTCTATGATTATATAGTAAGATTTGGTGGAAAAAAAAGTAAAAATAATAATAATTAGAAACTATTCCATGAAAATCAAATAAGAAATTATTGATAAGAATTTTTTTTTTAAATCATGGTTTTACAAGAAATATATAGGGAAATACTTTAGTGTGGAAGGACATTTGACCAATTACTGTATATATACATGTTGCTGATCACCATTTAGACATTCTGTTTATATCAACTATTGCTGGTTATTTCTGAATGAAAAATAAAATGGAACTTGTCTTAAGAAATATCTTTGCCATGCAAAACTATCATCACTTAGAAATATGACAATATTATGCTATCATTGTGACACAAAGCTCATGTGCAAGTTCAAATGTTTTGAAGAATACTTATTCCTAACAGATGTGGTATTCTTCTTTATAGACAAGTTCCACCTCAATAAGTTAAATGTATTATGTAAATTAACAAATTAATGTGATATTTTTATTAATGCTAAGAATGTGACAGGACCAAGATTGCACTACCGGTATTTAATTCTCACATTTTTGCATAAAAACGGTAGAGGATAATGAACGGGTAGCAAAAGTAATTAAGATATTAACACTAGTCAGATATGTCATCTCATTGTTTTTATTTAAAATTTGACATCACATTTTTGCCATAAGTCTTGGATTTGCGTTAATTTGTGAATTTGTTTAATAATTTCTGATTTATATTGTATTTACTAGGTTGGTACCAGAATCACTGAGATGGTTGATGATGAAAGATAAAATAGAACAGGCCAAAAGGGTAGTCAAGTCAGTAACAGAGTTCAACAAGCTGCCCTTCCCTACTAGAACAATGGATGAGCTCAAACTTCAGATTGAGGCTAAAGACAATGAACCAGGACGACAATACATGTTTTATGATTTATTGAGAACACCCACTCTACGTAAACACAGTCTGATTCTATTTTATCTCTGGTTAGTTGTTTTTTCTCATAAAATTAAAGTCAAGATTTAATTTACAGCCAATTTCTTTAATCTTTGGCAGTTTCGTCAATTCAGTTTCATTTATTGATTGTCAATCTTATAGCCAAGGGGTAATCATTTAAATCAACTAGATTTTGCAACTCCATATTTCAATCTGCTGATAAAAATAAGTTGACCATCAGCATCAATGTATTCCTTGTATTTGACAGGAAAATTTTTACAAACTTTTCTAAAAAAATGTAGAATTAAATACATAAACGATATGAGTTTTGATCCAAACTACGGGTAATAAAAAGATGTCCTAAAATAAAATTTTAAAGGTTAAGAAATTATTTGTGATGAATATCATTGATAAAAAAAAATATCGTAATTTGACATTAGTATTTGGTGTATTGTAGTTTCAAATTCATTTGACTGTAAATACTTCTGCTTGCAGGTTCTCTGTTTGTGTTGGTTACTATGGACTGATCTTCAAGATAACTGGTTTGGCAGGGAACAAGTACCTGACGTTCTTCATCAGTGGATGTGTAGATCTGGTGGCCTTTGTTTTGGTCATCTACGTTATCAAGAGGTAAAGTTAAAAAAGATAGTACCCTATGCAAATTTTTATGTTTGCAGTACCTAACTTCAGCTTTATGCAATAAGGGGTACCAGTTACTTGCTTTTGATTTTGGTGGTCATATTTAGCACTCTTGTACTAATAAAAGATTGCTTCCACATTTCGGATTTGAATCACTTTTGCAAGAGTTATGTCCCTTGCATACATGGTCGTGATATTACGGTAGTTAAATTTACAACTACTTATGCAATCAATTCCTATCATCACTAACGTTGTGAGATCGAATCCTTCTCATGCGAGGTATACTCGATACAACATTATGTGATCAAGTTTGTCATTAACTTACGGCAGGTCTGTGCTTTTCTCCGGGTACCCCGGTTTCCTCCACCAATAAAACTGATCGCCACGATATGGCTAAAATATTGTTGAAAGTGGTGTTAAACACCATAACCTTAACCCTTCATTGCTGTGCATAACGTAAAAAAATAATAAATATAATGGAAACACAAATAAGCTAAAATATTATTTAGAAAATATTAATGACTTATCTCCCTTTGAAAAAAATGTTTGATTACTTTGAGTCATGGTTTAAATTTTAACATTAAATCAATGTCGATAATCAACTAATAATGCATTATACTTAATGTACATGACTTATCTCCCCTGTTTCAGATTTGGAAGGAGAAGACCATTATTGTTGTACTTCATAATTGGATCTATTTCATCAATAATTTCAGGTGCCATTTCAATTATAGGAGCAGGTTAGTTTATAAAAGTAGAATGAAAAATACCATACATTTTATCATAACTTTGTTGGTACCAGTATATTTCAGAACCTAGTTCTGCGGCTGCAGGTTACAACCCCTTCCCTGGTAATGCTGAACAAATGAAGTCCGTAAATCCTGTTAAAAAGAGGACGTAATTGAATGTTTGCTTAATGCCACACTCCTTGCATGTAAAAAACAAATGTCAGCAGTTTGTGAGGAGTGGTCATTGATGGTCCGTTCAATCATCTCCCCTTTACCTTTTAATAAGCAAATCATCTGTTCATAGACCCCTCCTAGTGCTACCTTTTAATTTCATGATTTATTGTTCTCGTCAAAAATATAACTTTTGTTTTTGCTCATTTAATGTGAAGCTACATTCAATCAATCAATCAATCAATATGTCATGTCAGTTTAAGTTATTTGAATGAGCAATTTAAACTTGGTCAGTGTTGCCTCTGTGGCTGTTTATTTTTTATTTCAGGATATCGTGACATCCTGATCGTGATCGTATGGTAGTTGGATTTACAACTACCTGTGCAATAAGTGCCTATCATCACTAAAGTTGTGAGTTCGAACCCAGTTCATGGCGAGTTGTACTCGATACAACATTACCGTAAATCGGGATATTTTGGTGTTTTTGGCACCTATCTTAAAAGTGCCAAAATTAAACTCACTAAAATAAAACCTCAACCAAAAAATAAAGCTCCAAAATATAATTTCAAATACTCTTGTTTCAGCTTGACATCTACATTCTCCGTCATAAATTGACAGTTAAAAATAGTTTATACTACATGTATGTTAAAAGTGCTCACTATGCGCAATTTACGTTTCCATTACCTGTTACTTATAAATATGGTGAGTAGATATCGGAATTTCAAAAACATGTAAATTTTACTATTCAAATTGAATAAAATTGTAATCCAGATTGCTAGTTGACCGTGACGAAATTATACACAGGATCAAACAGATCAATAATTTATCCGTTATCTGTTGTATACAATACAATGCCTCGGGCACCTTACCTGTACATGTATTCTAATTAATGATTGCAATTAACACCCATGTATGTCAAGTTGTTTGACACCGCTGGTTATTAAACAGATTAATTAATTTTCCAAAATCCAAGGCCTTGTGAAGCTTCCGTACAATATATTAAATATATTACATTTACCAAGGATTTGCATTTACATTCCTTATACAACATTACACACTACTTGTGTTACTGTATTAGAGTATACGGTACATGTATCATCAACAACAAATAACTGATATCATCTTAATTGTATGTATTTGATTGTATGAAGCTTTCATTTGATATTAATATTATATTATATAAGATCGTATTTAGCGGAATCCGTGAGGCTGGGATTGCTGATCATGTTGGCTTTACATTTGACAGTGTAACTGATAATCAGTAGCAATTAGACTTTGATTGCATTTGTAAATAGTAAAACATGACATTTTTGTTCAACTTGGTGATGTCATTTATTAAATAATAAAATTTCTTTAGCATGTAACATATTCTCTTTTAGTTCAAAGTTCGTGAAGATGGAACTAAACGGTTCCGTACCGGTAGTGCATCTCATTCAGTTGAATGCTACCGAATGTTCAATTCAGTTTCCATCAACGGGTTTTATTTTGGTGCTTTCCTTTGGTGCCAAAATTAAACACGTACTGACCTGAGGTGCCAAATTTTAACACACCAAAATTTAACAACCCCACTTTTAGTTAAAAGCACCAAATTATCCCTACACCAAAATTTCCCGATTTACGGTATATGATAAAGTTTGTCAGTGACTTGGGACAAGTCAGTGGTTTCCTCCGTGTACTCCAGTTTCCATGCAACATTATGTAATAAAGTTTGTCAGTGACTTGCGGCAGGTCTATAGTTTTCTCCGGTACTCCAGTTTCCTCCACCAATAAAACAGACCTCCACGATGTAACTGAAATATTGTTGAAAGTGTCGTTAAACACCATAAACCACACACACAAAAAACAGAATTCCATTAAGCAAGTATTTTATATATAACGTGTGTAGCAGTGATGATACTAATGGATCACAATTGGTCATCATTCATGTTGTCGCCCGAAGTGGCAATAATAAAAAGTATATTCCAGAGAAACGGGCAACAAGACGAAGAAAAACAAAGCAAAAACACAACACAATATGTGTTGGACACCACTATACACAAACAAACAGGCAACAAGACGAAGAAAAACAAAGCAAAAACACAACACAACATGTGTTGGACACCACTATACACAAACAAACAGAAATAACGTAAATAAGACATGAGCCCTCATTTGTTTACAGAGTTAAACGTAATACACAAGCGACGAACCATTATTTTGTTTACTATTAAAGGAACTGAGATGAACCTGTCCTGGATGTCAACTGGTTTTGCTATTGTTGGAAAGTTTGGTATGGCTGGGGTGTTCAGTATAATATTTGTCTACAGCTCAGAGTTGTACCCTACTGTTATAAGGTAGGTATTTAGAATGAGATAATTATAGTATGTATGGTAGTTGGATTTACAACTACCTATTCAATCAGTGCCTATCACCACTAATGTTGTGAGTTTGAATCCCTCTCAGGAGAGGTGTTCTTGATACAACATTATGTAATAAAGTTTGTCAGTGACTTGCGGCAGATTAGTTGTTTTCTCTGTGTACTCCGGTTTCCTCCACCAATAAAACTGCACGATATAAGTGAAATATTGTTGAAAGTGGCATTAGCCACCATAACTCTAACCCTATTAACTTGTAAAAGTGGTGTTAACCACCATAACTCTAACCCTATTAACTTGTAAAAGCATTGACCAAAGTATGTTTTGTACGACACACAGAATTTGGTGGAAAAGGATATATTTGAACATATTTTTATAGTTATTTTTGATACTTGTGAGATTAGTAGTATTAGGCATGGAATCTATTGATTTACAGCCAAATTGATAACTAACAACTCTTAAACCTAGTATTTCTCAACTTAAAAATTACATGACATTACGAAATCAATGGATCAAAGTTTGTGTGACAGTCGTTTAATATGAATTAATACTTTAAAATAAAAGAATGTTTTTAGATAAAATTGTAAAACATAAAGTTTGTCAGTTACTTGTGACAGGTCAGTGGTTTCCTCTGGGTTCTCTGGTTTGCTCCACCAACAAAACTGATCCCAACGATATAACTGAAATATTGTTGAAAATGGCATTTAATTCCATAAACCAACAAAACCATCAAATTGTAAAATACTTAGTGTGATAACTATCGAGTGAAACAGTTGCTATACAATTAAATGAAGTTGGTGGGAACGTGATCAATTGCCATAGTGCAGGGTAAATAAGACATTGGTGGATAAATAATTCCAAGAACTTGGAATCAAATTGGTACAATTAGAAAGAAAAGATATGGATGTATTTGAACATGAGAGACTGGTTTCCCCACCAATAAAACTGATTGCCTTGATATAGCTAAAATATTGTTGAAAGTGGCGTTAAATACCATAACCTAACCTATCCAATGTTACTCTAAGACACATATATTGGTTGTTATACAGATTTAGTGATAAAAAAAAATTGATATTGTAGGAACATTGGAATGGGGAGTTGTGCTTTCTGGGCCAGACTCGGGGGAGTTGTTGCTCCACAGATACTCATACTGGTGAGTAAAAAATATAAAAATACACTCATACCCAAATGTATACAGTGTGAATAGTTTCAGAACAATTGTAAATTGCATTTCGTGAAACAACAACCAAATTTTCAAGAGCTAGAAGTACTAGAAAACAGGAAGTTCATCACATATTTAGTATATCTTGCATCTTGCAGGGGCAGTCGTGACCGTGATCTTATGGTAGTTGAATTTACAACTACCTGTGCAATCAGTGCCTATCACCTCTAAAGTTGTGAATTCGAACTGGGTTCATGGCGAGGTTTTCTCTGGGTACTGCAGTTTCCTCCACCAATAAAACTGACCGCCATGATATAGCTGAAATATTGTTGAAAGTGGCGTTAAACACCATAAAGGAAGAAAAAGAACATTTCTGCAAGATGATTTTCGTATTGTTTTAATTTACATATCAAAATTCACAATATATCTAAAATGTCTGGTTTAGAAATACTTACCTGGATTTCTAATGTCACATGTCGTGGTTTTTTTGTGTTATGATGAGAAGTAATTGTTTGTTTTGTTGATATTGATTGAATTGATGACCATCACTGTTTAAACTTTCTTTTCATAATTACCAACAATTCATGGGGCTGTGGTTTTCATGATCGTATGGTAGTTGGATTTATATTTACCTATACAATCAGTGCCAATCACCACTGAAGTTGTGAGTTCGAATCCCACTCATGGCGAAATGTACCTGATACAATATTATGTGATAAAGTTTGTCAGCGACTTGCGGCAGGTCGGTAGTATTCTCTGGGTAGTCCAGTTTCCTCCACCAATAAAACTGACTGCCACGATATAACTGAAATATTGTTGAAAGTGGCGTTAAACACCATAACCCTAACAACATCATTTTATCATGTATTCTTTGCAATACACAGGAAAATGACCAATGAAAATCTAGGTTTTTGCTTGGTTAAATTAATTGTTGAATGTTTTTAATTTTATATAGATAAAATAGTGGGTGTGTTTGACAACAATATGGTTCCATTTGTTTCTACAATGACATGTATTGACACATGGAACCCATGTTGCCGTTGTAATAAGAGATATCTGGGTTATTGAGTAATTTTTGTTTATCATTAGTTTCAGTAATTTTGCAGCATTATACAAACTAGTTTTTTTTTTTTTTTTCTATTGCTCTTAGTTTGTTTGCTTGCTTTATTTTTGCCACGCTATAACTGAAATATTGTTGATAGTGGCGTTAAATACCATAAACCTCCTTTTTTTTTTGGATAAGGCATGTTTGCTTTTCATTAGAATTTGTGTAAGAAATCGATATTGATTTTTTATTTTCAGGGTGATTTTACAGACAAGTCTGTTTCTGTCATTTTGTTTGGAGTGATTGCCTTGTTCGCCAGCTTTCTGGTTCTTTTGTTGCCTGAAACTCTCAACAGGAAGTTACCCGACACTATTGAAGATGCAGAACACATGGACGCTTTTAAAGAAGAGAACGGTTCGGCAGAGGAAACTGTGGAACTACAAAGGAAAAATGACGAAAATATATGATTTCTTGTATTAGTGAGATGATACTATTATATGTATCAAAGGGAATTTTGACTTTTTCAAGTGGAAAACAATTTAATAATAGTTCATTGTTTAATTAGGTGAAATTTTTGTTTTTGTCTCGTATATATTTATATAAGTATAATGTTGTTTGCTGTGATGATTATTTGCTTACATGCAATAAGAACAAGCTATTTTGTTCATTTTCTATGAGAGCACTCAGGTTGGGATATCATGAGTTTTGTTTGCTGCAATCATTATTTGTTTACATGCCATAAGAACAAGGTATTTTTTTCATTTTCTATGAGAGCACTCAGGTTGGGATATCATGAGTTTTGTTTGCTGCGATCATTATTTGTTTACATGCCATAAGAACAAGGTATTTTTTTCATTTTCTATGAGAGCACTCAGGTTGGGATATCATGAGTTTTGTTTGCTGCAATCATTATTTGTTTACATGCCATAAGAACAAGGTATTTTTCATTAACTATGAGAGAGCTCTCAAGTTCGGATATCATGAATTTTTTCTTTATATGAACAAAATTGAAATGAAAAAGTTAATACAGTAATTTTTGTCAATGAATGAATATATATTTATTTTCAAATTTTATTATTTTCTTTAGCATAATTAACAAAGAAATCCTTGAAGTATTTCAAATACTTATTACAACTCTTATTATACCAAAGAGATCTGTCAAATATTCTTTTTATATCTTAACCGTATCATGTCTTTTTTTATATTATTTCATTCAATATTTTCTCATAAGGCCAAAAAAATATATATTGTGTGTTTACGGTCACCCAATTTTTCAGCCGCCGACCCTAACCTTTTTTATCGGCAATTATTCTACCCTAATTTTTGCTAGCGACCCTATCAATTTTTACACAGAATTCGGATAACCATTTTTGTTGTTTAATCAGCAACAATGTTTTATTTATTCAACTGCTAGCTTTTTGTCGAAATTGAGAGCAAAGAAAATAGAAAAACTGTGTAACTCGTCATAAAACAGCTTCAACAAATGACGGCTTACCGAAAATTTCGAAAATAAAATACTGGAATCGGATTCTGGAACCGGGAACGACTATTTCCGGTTTTGCCAATAGTAAAAATAAAAATTAATGCCGACCGACCAACCCTAGATTTTTTTGACATGTGACCATAAACACACATATTTTTTTTGGGTCTAATTTACATATTGATGTGGCCAGGTACATTTTAATAACTGTTAGATTAAAGAAAAATAATTTTAAACCCCTTATTTTTTTAAGTGAACTTATTTTGAAAACCACGACACATTCTTCCATTTACATTTTTAAAGATGTTCATTTATAGAAGAAGAGATTATTTTTTGTTATATTTATTTACACATAAATATTATATGAAGTTATATTTTATTGTATATTGAACAATGTTTAAAGTGCTTATTTTGTTAAGTTTTTGAATTAACAATAAAACGTAATTTTATCACCAAACTGATTAAGGGGACGTCATGGTCATGATCATATGGTAGTTGGTTTTACAACTACCTGTGCAATCAGTGCCTATCACCACTAAAGTTGTGAGTTTGAACCCTGTTGAATGATGGTGAGGTGTACTCGATACAACATTATGGGATAAAAATTGTCAGTGACTTGCAACAGGTCAGTGGTTTTTTTTCTGAGTACTCCGGTTTCCTCCACCAACAAAAAACTTACCGTCACAATATAACTGGAATATTTTTGAAAATGGCGTTAAACGCCATCAACCAACCAACCCCCCAAACTGACTAGATATTACAGTACACACAACTAGAATTGAAATTTAAGGAAATTTAATCAAATTTTTGTAATCATTTGTTCAAGTTTTACAAAAACCATTGCATATTTATATATGCTAATGTAGAAAAAAGTGTGTCCTTAGCTACACTTTAAATATGGTTTTACCAACACATATATTTTTAAAAGAAACAAAAATCTGATTTTTTGGGTAAAATTATATTTTGGTTAAATAACGTAGCAGATCTAAGGGATTAATTAAATGGTATAACATATTAATATAGTCTGATAGAAGTAAATTCTATAGGGGAAAATATAGTTTTTCACTTCCATGGTGTAATCTATCACTGTTATTTAAGAAAATATTTTCCACTAATGCAGTATGATCTATCTATTCCATTTTAGAAAATATTTTCCACATACACAGTATGATTTATCAATTCCATGGGGGAGGGGGGAATATCTATCAAATTTTGAGGTGGGGACTATATCATAGAGGAAAATATTTTCCACTTATGCTGTATAATCTATCAAATTTATAGGGAAACATATTTTCCTTTTGTACGGTATAATCTCAATTTTGAAAGGAAAAAATATTTTCCACTTGAGTGGTATAATCTATCAATTCTTAAGAGGAACAAAATTTCCACTTAAGCAGTATAGTCTATTATTTTTTAAGGAAATTTTTTTCCACTTATGCTGTATAATCTTTAAGGGGGACTATATTTTCCACTTACATGATATAATGTCAATTTTATGGAGGAAAATATTTTCCACTTGCACAGTATAATCTATAAATTTTTAAAGGAGAAAATATTGTTTTCCTATTACCTAGGTATGTCATGTCTTATTTGTATATAAATTAGTTTATATAATTTTTATCACATATGTTAAGATATATATATATATATATAATTATATTAGTTGTATATGAGATGCACGATTGTCGTGTGATATATATAATTATAGATTTTTGTGTTGAACGCTGTTCTGGGGAAAGCAATGGTATTTTATAGCCTTCAAAGTTGTTGTTGTTGATGTAAAATATACGATTATTATATATTGGCTTTTTTCTTCTTCAGATTTTCAACTTTTGACATTTTTTTTTTAATATTTAAAATCTAGAATTAAATACAAATTGAAATATAATACATTAAAATGTAAATTGGTACAATTTGTTAAATAGAACTTTGCATTGATATTGTGGGTGAATAAAGTTCAGTAAGTTGACGAGACATATAGAATAACCAGCTGTTTGAAGGACGAGACTGACATTATCACTAGCATCGCAACGAGTCCCATAGGATCGGCTGCGATACAAGTGATAATATATGTCGAGACCTCAAAACAGATGTTATCGTTTTTATCGGTAACGTGATAATGTTTTTAATGTCACACTGACCTATGATGATACTTTCCAGTATCAGAGTGAGTTCGTTGATACTAACGATAACATTCCGTGAGATCAAAGGAAAAATGTCCAAATAACTGATAGAAATATAAATTGACGTGAAAATGATTTTTTGGAAACATTTTTTTTATATATATCAACAAAAGTGGATGCCGCATACCGTAATACCGTGGTCAATTATAGATTAACCAATGAGGTATACCCTCAGCTCATGGTAAGGTGTGCCTTAAGACATACTTGTCGTCACTTGTATGTTTATTTTAAGCATCTTATGATTAATACAGCTTATAAATGTGTGTTCCTTTAGCTGTTCCTATATACAACAATTATTTGTTATGGGTTTTAGATACCATTGCTTTCTTTATTAAAAAATAACATTATTGTTAAAAAATATTAAAAATTGAAAAGCAGTGGAATTTACTTGATAACAATTATTCTTGCTAAAATGATTTTTTCAAAGAATTTTGGTTATCAAGTTATTTCCATTGTAAAAATAGATTTTGACAGAGGATTATTATCATCTCATATTTTCCAAATTGATGCAGGGGCTGTCGTGGTCGTGATCATATGGTTGTTGGATTTATAACTACCTATGCAATCAGTGCCTATCACCACTAAAGTTGTGAGTTCGAACCCTGTTCATGGTGAGGTGTACTTGATACAACATTATGTGATAAAGTTTGTCAGTGACTTGTGGCAGGTTGGTGGTTTTCTCCTGGTACTCTGGTTTCTTCCATCAATAAAACTGACCTGCACTATATAACTGAAATATTTTTGAAAGTGGCATTAAACACCATAAACCAACCAACCAACTAAAGATTAAATATTTTAAAATGAATTGATTTCTTCTAAATTATTTGCAACAGTTTATTTAAAGTCAACAGAATCATTACTTTTAGATATTTTTAAGAACAAGCTATATTTATTTATTAGCAGTTTGCTAAAAAAAAAATTTCCTCTGTCAAGTCTAAAACTTGAACGAACTAGAACAGTGTTCCTTGTTTTGAAATAACTAAAATACTTAGATATATCAAGGTGACCGAAAATGACTGTGCAAACTTGTGATGTAAGCAAGCAACATCAAAGTACTAGAACAAAAAAATGTGTATATTACATATTCATCTAGAAAAAAATGTAAATAATTATATTAAGGATTTATTATGGGTAAATGCTGTTTTTATTGGACAAGATAGTTGCCAGTTGTCAAAATTGGAGGGCAACATTTCTTTTATTGATCCAACAAAACAGTTGTATCACCAGGGCCAGATTATCCTATAGGCTAATATAGGCTGTAGCCTAGCACTCCTCGAGCTTGGAGGACCTCATTGTAGTTTTAATGAAAGAATTTGCAATAAGTTTACTTCAAGCTATGTAAATCATATGTCGCTAAAATATATCAAGTATAAAACATTCAAGATGGGTGCCGGCGAGTTAGAGGGTGGCCCCATAATTTCACTAGCCTAGGAGGCCCAAAATGTCATAATACGGCCCTGTGTATAACATAAGAATTTTGAAACTCTACTACATGTTGTCATAATCAATTTTTTCAAACAATGGAAATTGATATCTAGGAAGTAATATACACTGAAATAAATAATAGTGAAATTAACCACTTTTCAAAGTGGAATCATTATGTTTCTTGCTTCAAATTAAATAATTGACCAGATTCACAGTTTGCAAGTTTGTAGAGCTGAGATGAACACACCGTGAAACCTGTTTTCTGAACACCATAGATTTTAATAAAATTGGACAGGTAGAATTCAAGATAAACCTTTAGATTTGGTTCCTAATAAACAGCCATTCATATTGGACAGGTAGAATTCAAGATAAACCTGTAGATTTGGTTCCTAATAAAGTTATTCATAATGGACAAGTTAAATTCAAGATAAAACTTTGAACATATTCACTATTTTATCTGTGTTCAGTTTAAACAGCTTTCATGGTTCATTGGTTCAGTTTAAGCAGGTTTCATGGTTCATTGGTTTAGTTTATGACTTTTCATCCAGAAGTTGTATGAAATGTTGAAGGATTCCACCAGGGGTAGATTCAAGGAAAAGTTTTGTGTATATATCATTGATGTACATATTTTTTTCTCTTCATATTCCATAATATATTGAATTGAGTGTGGTATGATCTAGATGTATTTTTACAAAAATGCATTCATTTTATAGATACATGTACTTGCAAAAAGTTAAATTTAATAAAACAAATGTGATCAATTTCTAAGATTTTGAATACATCTACAATTATTGAATGATTTAGTGAGCTTAATACATGTTGTCTATATCTAAAGTCTCACATCATGTCAAATTTCTTTTCAAATTCTAATGATTTTTTAAAATCTTAATTCTCAAATACTACCGATTTTTTCAAAATCTTAATTCTCAAATTCTACTGATCTTTTTAAAATCTTAGTTCTCAAATTCTACTGATTTTATTTAATCTTAATTCTCAAATTCTACTGTTTAAAACAAAAATTTTTGTATACCTTCTCAATTTTTATTTAGACTTCATCTACATGTATTCCTTATTTTTAAAACTTGTATTGAGTTTATTAATGTTTACTGTATGTAATAAAATATCCAATAATATTTGTTGTTATTTCTCTACCAGTTAAAATGTTATTATTTAGTTTTCTAACTTTGAGATATAAAATACCGAAAATCTGTAAAGGTTTTTCAAGATAAGGAAAATTTGAATATGAAAATAACAACAGTAAAATTGCAAATTTAGATATAGTCCCAAGCGTATCATTTTCCCAGTAGTCAGTGTTTCGGCACTGACATGGTTTATTAGATATATTTATTACTGAAATTTACAATTCCTAAATAATTGGAATTATTAATAAAACTAAGGTTCTCCTCCCTCAGGGATAGGTGACATTAGACGATTTTGGCGATCCTGTTTAGACCCTTTGGTTTTATTGCTCCCAAAACTTTAATTTATTTGGCTTTCCATTCTTTTGATTTTGAGAGTACCTCATGAAGGTTATTCCAGAAAAGTGTCATGGGAACTAAATTTGATTTCTATGTTTTTAGCTCACCTTGCCAAAGGCAATGTGAGCTTTTGCCATCACTTGGCGTCCATTGTCTGTCGTCCGTCATCCGTCCTCTGTCGTCCGTTAACTTTTCACATTTTAATCTTCTTCTCTGAAACCCCTCAGCCATATGAACTGAAACTTGGTAGGAAGCATCTATGGAAGGTCCTCTATAAAGATTGCTCATTTTGTCCCGATCCATTTACAAACATGGCCATCACAGGCAATTCTTGTTTCTGATTGGCCTATTTTTAAAAATCTTCTCCTCTGAAACCGCTTAGCCAAATGAACCGAAACTTGGTAGGAAGCATCTATGGAAGGTCCTCTATAAAGAATGCTAATTTCATCCCGATCCATTAACAAACATGGCCGCCACAGGAAATTCATGTTTATGATTGCATGCTTTCTAAAGAAATCTGTTTTTCTGTGGAAAGAGAGATAACTCTAATTTAAATATTGACATTTACTTTAGTATAATACAGTTAAAATGAATCTATAAAAAAAATGTGACCGAGATACCCACCCTAAACCATATATATTTATGGTCAGGGTGACTAGGCAAATTAAATGCATTATAGCTCAGACCCTGGGGTCATACCCCACCCACTACCTGAAGGGAACTTTTTAATGGTTGATATCCACACCCCTAAGTCATATATATTTATGATCAGGGTGACTAGGCAAATTAAATGCCTTATAGCTCAGGCCCCGGAGGTCATACCCCACCTCCTACCTGAGAAAAAAGTTTTAATGGTTGAGATCCCCCTCCCCTAAACCATACAACCATACACATTTGTATATTTATGATCAGGGTGACTAGGCAAATTAAATGCCTTATAGCTCAGGTCCCGGGGGTCATACCCCACCCCCTACCTGAAGTGAACTTTTTAATGGTCGAGATCCCCACCCCTAAACCATATATATTTATGATCAGGGTGACTAGGCAAATTAAATGCCTTATAGCTCAGGCCCCAGGGGTCATACTCCACCCCTATAAGCTATGGAATGTTCTGTATTAAGTTTCTTCAGAGCAGAATGCAAGGTGAGCGACACAGGCACAGCTCAGTGCTGAGCCTCTAGTTATTTTTAAGGTTATATAATAATGCACATCCGTGCAATATGCACACCCCTTTTCCGGTCCGAATAAGAGTTGGGCACATCTATTAGGGATACTTATAGCAATTTTATTTTTAATTTGACAAGTCCAGAAGACATTTAAAAGCTTGTCAGTCACTTTAGTCATATCGGATCGGGGGTTATCTCAGAATAATACGGTTTCCTCTACCAATAAAATTATTTCCACAATATAGCTGAAATAGTGGTGAAGGCAGAATTAAAACACACCACAATATAGCTGAAATAGTGGTGAAGGCAGAATTAAAACACACATAAGCCATAACCCAATATTGTGCTGAAGTGAGACAACAACATCTAACACATACTGATGAGGTACTAATTATATTAACTGACAACTTGCATATCTCAGTTATTTATTCTGTTTTCAACTACTCGTCCTCCCTAGCACTAACATTCGGGGCTGTGATCGAATACTAATAGAGTAGTTTGATTTACATTTACCTATGCAATCAATTGTGTATCGGATCCGTCGTGCTCCTGATCATATGGTATTTCGAAGTTTGATTTACATTTACCTATGCAATCAATTGTGTATCGGATCCGTCGTGCTCCTGATC
>MJUT01047427.1:490585-503291 GCA_002080005.1 Gigantidas platifrons
CTTCGTACGCAAATGGTTTCGTAACTTCATACCCATTTCATACCTTTTCGTAACTTTGAGCTTTTTCATTTATCTATCGATATATGGTATTTTCAAACTTCTCAGTGACGTCATAAGCAAGCTGGCTGATGTCAATCGACCTTTCTCTTTGATAGTATAGAATTAGCTGTTAAGAATAGACTTTCACCCATAGAACGAACAGTTATTAGTACGAACTCTCGCGCCATTGGCGCTCGCATAACTTCGTAGTGGACCCTAACCCCTGTTTGCCTAGCGATCTCCGCTCCTGGTAACTTTGCTCCCATATTAAATAATAACTAACACAGTGTAAAGGGTACTCTAAATTCCACATGACAGTGTTTAATGATAAACATATTAGGTATATAAAGGTATTTTTAGTATCACTTAATTTAAAATACTAACGTCCTCTCTATAGGCCATGCCTACTCATATTAAATGGTGGATTGTAATAAGGTTTATCTAAAGTAGACAATGTATCCAGTCGTCACGACAAGCACCTGTCCTCCGTCCCAAGACCAGTAAAACTGGGTTCGGATCAGTAAATTTTTCAGTTCTTTTTTTAAAGATATATATAAAAATAAATTGAATGATTTGATTCGGACCAGTGAATTCAAATGTTCATTTCGAGGAATGTCTATCAAACAGATACAAGTATAGAAGACCTGGAGAGTGTTTTAAATGACATAAATTCAAACCAAGCAGTAAAAAACGTAGATGATCATGCATAAAAGTAGTAAACTATCCCATGTAGTAAGCTAATAAACAATTAAAATACAATGTGGAAAAACCTAGATATTACATTTAATCGTTAAATATAGTTAAATACTAGTAGTCAACATCAATTTATAATTTTCTGTTTTTCTGATTACATGTATACATCTTTCATGTTCTTTTTTTTTAATTGCAGCTCATTAATGTGATGAGAATAATACGAACATTAAAGAAGATAGCTTTATATGTATTAATATTATTCACCACAGTGCTTGTATATACATATACACAAACAACCTTCATACAACGAGTATCGGGTAAAATATACTAGGCTCTATTCAATTATTCAAACATTCGATGCGAAAACGAGAAATTTGAAGATACCAAAGGGGTAAAAAAAATCGGTTTTGGTTATGGTGTTTAACGCCACTTTCAACAATATTTAAGTTATATCGTGGCGGTCAGTTTTATTGGTGGAGGAAACCGGAGTACCCGGAGAAAACCACTGACCTGTCGTAAGTCATTGACATTTATCACATAATGCTGATTCGAGTACACCTCGTCATGATCGTGGTTCGAACTCCGTTAACAGATGGACAGACAGTTCAATGGAAAAAGAGAAAGGACAAAAAGACTAACGAAACAAGTCTACAAAGCACTATGTTCGCAGATAACAATCCTTTCATTTTATTGATTGAGCAACAAGATCCTTGATAAAAACAGGGAGTGAACAAAGGTGCTCTAGAATACTAGGCAGTTCCTGCTCAAATAATGGCACCCGTTCTGGTGTTACTCAAGACAACAACCCGGTGATAATTCAAAACGAACAAGCATGTAGATATCACATTTAGTGCGCCCAACGAGTTTCTAGAATAACCTTCATCAGGTACGCTCACAATCGAAAGAGGACCCGGGTGGCTCAATGAGTTAGGTAGTTGGATTACCTCACAACTCATACAAGCCTATCACCAATACGGCGTGAGTTCGCGCCCGGCTTTGAACATTACAAAAAAGGTGCACTCGACTAGCAGTCGTAAGTGATAAAGTTTACTTTAGTTGTTTGTCCATTGTCGGTGGTTCTCTCCGGCTTCTTCCACCACTAAAACTGGTCGCCATGAAATAGCTGAAATATTGCTGAAAGTGGCGTTAAACACCAAACATCATATCAAATCAAATCAATCATCACAATCGAAAGATTGGAAAGTCATATAGTTTAAAGTTTTGGGAGCAATAAAACCAAAGGGCAGAAAAAGGATAGCAAAAATTGGTCATGGTCACCTATGCCTGAGGGAGGAGAACAATAGTTTTATTAAGTCATATTTAGAGATAAATCTATGATGACCCACTGTTAGTATTTGGTTGATTTTTGGTGTTTTAACACCACTTTCAGCAATATTTCAGCTATATCATGGCGATCAGTTTTAGTGGTGGAAGAAGCCGGAGAGAACCACCAGCCATGGGCAAGCAACTGGTAAATTTTATCACTTACGGCTGCGAGTCGTGTGCACCTTTTTGTACGCCGTGTTTCTGATAGTCTTGTACCTAACTCATTGAGCCACCCAGGCCCTTTAGTAGTTGGTAACTCTCCATGTAGCATTGTACCAATCTGTTGTCGGACATTGACTGATGTATTCATCTTATGCACATTCTTTTAGGCATTATTGTTACAGTAATCGGTTTCCTATCTGTAATTAGAGATTTTTAGTCGTCATGTTCATTATCAATCATATTGTGTATATTATATATACAGATTAATACATGGGCATTTTCATATTGACCTGGTTATCATCCCGAGACCCCCATATTAATATGGGTCGAGGGATGATAACCAGGCCAATATGGAAATTCCCATGCATTAAACTATTTATTCCATACTTCCGACATATAGAAAAGAGACACCCATATTGGCCTGAGACGAAGTCCCGGGCCAATATGGGCCTCGATATGGAAATGATCTTGTAGTAATCCAATAACCGGTTATTTTCCCGGGGTGTGAAAATATGGAGAGTTTACTTCCGGTCATATTGGTCATACAAAAATGCCTTTATTTTAACTAAGTATGTAATAAATACATGTATATAATTTGAAGTTTCCCGTCCGGGTGTGATGTCATGGTAACCTTTGGTACGGATACTCGTGGGTTCTATTCACGGTAGGGTTAATCTATTATAGTTCCTGATTTTCCGGAGCATTGCTAAGTAAGAACTGGTTGGCTGGAATCTGGAATAGAAATCGCAGATGTAGTATTCATCGACCAAAAAAAAAAAGAACATCGCTCAACTAGTGAATGTGCCATATTCCACTCGCCCAAGGAAAAGGATTGTACGTTCAATGGTCGAAAATTGCTTCACTGAATGTGATATTATGAACCGCTTTAAAAGCGTTTTTGTTTTTTGTGTTTTTTTTTTAATACAGTTTATATCCATTTTCAATCTCATCTCTTTTTTTTTATCGTAAAATTTCAGAAATAAGTAAAACAGAGGACTCAATCACAAATCTAAGGAATTCTAAAGTCAAACGACTGAAGCGGCTGAATATATTTCGTCATGATTTACAAACGACGACATTTCTGACCCCCAATAAATCAAAGACAAAGAACCAGTCAATTGAAACAAATCTCCGTCCAATTTCCAAGATAAAAGTACAACACAATGAGCCAAAACAGAATAAAAAGAAAGACAGTGCAAACATTGAAAATGTTAAACACAACCAGCCATATGTAGTAAAACGCCATGTTGAACGCTACAAACGATCTGGAAGCTCTTACAGCTTGGACATGAGAAGACATCCCGCCATTTTAGCAGACGACTTGAACAGTGTCGATGATTGGTGGAAAGCATTCACAGAATTAACAACGTGAGTCAAAAATTTGATGTAAACTAGCATTTCTTTGGCTTCGCAAACGTTATGGATTTGACGATTTGTAAATGGTTCAACCTCGAACTAAGATTTTAATTAGAAAATTGAAATTGAAAAACAACTTTAAATAGTGTAGCATATTTGAATACTTTGAATTGGAGTTTTGTTTATATTCCTATTTAACATCACACCGGTATATAAATTGAAATATGTAGACATTTTTAAACATTGTAATATCATTGAATATACAGGCAAACAGATTTAAAAGAATAGTTTTCTATGTAGTGTTTTGTAGGTCATATTTGTCCTGATGAACATTTTCTTTTGATCATTGTATTGTCTGTTCTTCGAATTACGGCTTATAGTCAAGTCTTTTGGTATCTTCATGCTGTTGTTTCCTTGTTTCCTACCTATGTTTAAATTTCATAAGTGAAGTAAAAAAATGGAATGAAGTTTACGACAGTGCACTGAGACATAGACTGTGTAACTATCAACCACTTCGTGATGGCGACCGTAACACTCTTGAAGTGAAGAGTTCATTCTAACTGTCATGAACCCCGTGTGGTTTGTAAGCATTAATACTCTTTACAGCTAGCCCAGATATGCTGCAGAGGCACGGTATGGTAAATGGTAGCAACAAATCTGTTTCAGTTTTACATCGAATTTAAAATGTTAAAATCGTTATTTTTTTTTCAGAGATTTGAACGCAGTGAAAAAGGATTACCGCTGTTTGTATACGGAATCACGTGGCAACTGGTGGGACTGTAATTCTTATCCTTATAAAGCCAAAACCCCGTGTCTAGTATACTCCTTTGGGTATGTAAATAATAATGTTTTCAAGAATAAGGCAACGATTTACAAACTTTACTGTTTCCATGACAAAATGCATTCCAGATTCATCTTTTTCCTGACCATTAAGTTACTTAAATGCCAGACCATTGGAATAATATATTCAAGATTACTACATATCCAAGAGTATTAAGGGTCCATCGTGGCCGTGATCGTACATATGGTAGTTAGATTTTCTACTACCTATGGAATCAGTTCCTATCACCAGTAAAGTTGTGAGTTCGAACCCCGTTCATGGAGAGGTGTACTCGATACAACATTGTTTGATAAAGTTTGTCAGTAACTTGTGACAGATCTGTGGTCTTCTCTAGGTACTACAGTTTCCTCCACCAATAAAACCGACTGCCACGATATAACTTAAATATTGTTGAAAGTGGCGTTAAACACCATAATCAATCAATCAATCAATCAATCAATCAATCAATCAATCAAGACAGTTCCAATAATGATTCTCCTGTTTCCGTTTTTTTATTTCCGGTAATTAATATCAACATTTCAATGCTAACTAAAACGAACCCTAATTCACAAGTAGTGAATGCATTGTCTTATTTTGTCTAGATATATGTTCCTTCTTGTCTGTCTTTTCATGAATTCGAATAGAACTGTATGACCGCCATTTCCGATGCATGTATTTCATGTCAATACGTTGTTTGTAGCTATTTACTTGCCTTTGCCTGCCTATACTTTATTTTTTTTAGAACTGATAACGATTTTCGAATTTGCTCTTATTTAGCAATACTAGCTTTATGGCAACTTGATTGCATTTTTATATTGAACTCTTTATTTATAGAGTTGGCAACGATTTTCGTTTTGATGATGCTATGGCAACACTTGGCTGTGAAGTTCATTCTTTTGACCCAAGGTAATTTTATGTGATAATTGATATGGTAAAACAAGTACTGTATTCTGAAACAACATAAAAACAAAAACAAAGAAACAAAAAACCAACCCCACAACAAATAACAAACCCATCACATAACATATCAAGTAATTACACTTGAAAACTCAAAACATCTATTTTGAGCAATTTGTACATAATGATATTCTTGACATGAAACACGTTTGGCTCTCGCAGTATACATTTGTTATGATCTTGACAAGAGATTTATCTTAACATGTAAATTAAAACAGACGACATATTTTGAACGAAGCAGTATATGGTGCTATACTTCGATATATTAATAAGTTGAGCATGAAGTGATGATGGAGTCCGCATTGTACTAGATCAACAGAAGTCCGCTTTGTACTAGATCAACAGAAGTCCGCTTTGTACTAGATCGACAGAAGTCTGCTTTGTACTAGATCGACAGAAGTCTGCTTTGTACTAGATCGACAGCTTTGTTGGATTGTTATAGTGCCAGTTCAATGAAACAACAGTCCGACATGTCGCTCCACTTGGACATACACATGTATTATCTTTATTCTGAGTTAACCAGTCTTTGCTTTTACTCCTTAATGATGTGCGTTTAGCTAAGAGGCAACAATTGTAGAAGCCTTTGGTTTGACCTTAACGAGGCTCGACCCCACAATCCAACCAAACGTTTTGGTCTGTGACAAAGCGGACATTATCATCATCTCTTAAAGGGATATTAAAGCTCATTTTGGTAATTTTTTTGTATCTCATGAAAACTTGCAATTGGTTCAATAAATGATATTTATGAAACATTAACCGGGTTTTATCAATGAAACTTTGTAAAAGTGACATAAGTCGTTGATAATTCTGTCATATCTTGCGGTCTTTGCCTTGAATTGAATTTTTTGCTTCCTGGACAAAAATTCATTTCGACCCTTTTAAGTGATATTTTAACGATATTAGGGATTATATGGGCGTGCAAAGTATTTTTAAATTGTTTTTACAATTAAATTGAAAAGAAACAACCTGCGTCACGAGTTGAAAAAATATATGTTAAAACGAGCTTTAATATCCCTTTAAATATCCGTCAAACTAAAAATAAACAAACAAGAATATACAACAAAACCAGTAAAAAAGTACAGAACAGAGAAAACGATCATGTGCAGCTTTGTACAGCACATGTAACACAGCTGAAGAGGTAAATACTATATATTCGAAGTAGTTGTATATTGAAATGTGCGATTACTGTAGGAAACAATCTAATTAAAATTAGATCTACGGACTTGCTCCCTATTTTCTATCGGTTTTTTTTGTCGCTCGTATGTAATTAGATTGCTGTAGGAAAGGGTGTCTATTTTCCAATGTAGTGGCGTGTAGCAACCTTTTTTAATTAACTTTTATTTATTAACCTTTATATGATCAAATCTGTCAATAAAATATAAAAACTTTCATTGGACCAATACGGGAAAAACCAGTCCAATATGGATATTTTCCGTATTTGCCCGATTCCAGTCAGTCCAATAACAGCTAGATGGGAATTCTCTAGACGTTTTGACAATCGGAAGGAAAAGTCCCGAGAGATATTGGACTGGTTAATTAATAAAGGTATCAGTACGTGATGTTTTTCATATTGGCCTAGTTATAGGTCCTCGGTCTGATGTATTGGACTTCGGCTGCGCCTCAGGTCAATACAGCAGGCCTCAGACCTATAACCAGGCCAATATGAAAGACATCACGTAATAATACTATAATATATATACGGTATCTGTCAAGGAATTTGAACAACCACTTTGTACAAAGATTTTCTGTGAGGTTTATGGCTATGGGTTATTGGGGTTGATCGTCTCTTTCAGCATTTTTCAGCCATATCTAACCTAGCTATGTGGATCTGTAGCTCGTGTGGTATTTTATTGGGGGGTCAAAATAAGAGAGAGAAAAGAACAAAAAGATCATAAGAGTTTTAGGTTTATTTACTTATTTAATTTATAAATTTGGCCGAAACATCCATTGTCCAAAATGTCCTTGTCCGAAACTTCCATGGCCGAAACGTCATAGGCCGAAATGTCCTAGGCCGAAAAGTCCACTGGCCGAAACATCCGGCGACCCTCTGAATGCAATGTGTTTCTTGATTACGCCAACTCTAAATGTATTTTTAAATCGCACACATATATTCAAACATACCTGCAACATTTAAAAGCCTATTTTGTAATTTGAAAATTTCAGTATGAACACTAGAGAACATGTAAGAAAGACTGGTGTGAATTTCTATAAAATTGGTATTGGAAACAAAGATGATGATACATTCCTACCATGGAATAACGAATACACAGCTACTAATCCAAAGACAACATGGAAGATCAAGACACTATCTACTATCATGTCTATGTTAGGCCACACAAATGTAGGTAACCAGGATACTGTCTTCTATCATGGCTATGTTAGGCCACACAAATGTAGGTAATCAAGACACTCTTCTATCATGGCTATGTTAGGCCACACAAATGTAGGTAACCAGGACACTGTTTTCTATCATGTCTATATTAGGCCAAACAAATGTCGGTAACCAGGATACTGTCTTCTATCATGGGTATGTTAGGCCACACAAATGTAGGTAACCAGGACACTGTCTTCGATCATGGCTCTGTTAGGCCACACAAATGTAGGTAACCAGGACACTATCTTCTATCATGTCTATGTTAGGCCACACAAATGTAGGTAACAAGGATACTGTCTTCTATCATGTTTATGTTAGGCCACACAAATGTAGGTAACCAGGACACTATCTTCTATCATGTCTATATTAGGCCACACAAATGTAGGTAACCAGGATACTATCTTCTATCATGGCTATATTAGGCCACACAAATGTAGGTAATCAGGACACTGTCTTATATCATGTCTATATTAGGCCACACAAATGTAGATAACCAGAATACTGTCTTCTATCATGTCTATATTAGGCCAGACAAATGTAGGTAACCAGGAACCAGGATACTATCTTCTATCATGGCTATATTAGGTCACACAAATGTAGGTAACCAAGACACTCTTCTATCATGGCTATATTAGGTCACACAAATGTAGGTAACCAGAACACTATCTTCTATCATGGCTATATTAGGCCACACAAATGTAGGTAACCAGGATACTGTCTTCTATCATGGGTATGTTAGGCCACACAAATGTAGGTAACCAGGACACTGTCTTCGATCATGGCTCTGTTAGGCCACACAAATGTAGGTAACCAGAACACTATCTTCTATCATGGCTATGTTAGGCCACACAAATGTAGGTGTTTAATAACATTATTTTTTCTATTTATTTTGCTAGGGTTATGGTGTTTAACGCCACTTTCAAAACGTATTTCAGCTATATAGTGGCGGTTAGTTTTATTGGTGCAGGAAACCAGAGTACCCGGAGAAAACCACCGACCTGTCATAAGTCACTGACAAATTTTATCACATAAAATTGTATCGAGTACACCTCGCCATGAGCGGGTTTCGAACTCACAACTTTTGTGGTGATAGGCATTAAGCATGAAATATTCTCTTTACATTTGTGACTAATCTAATAAGTAGCAACATCTCCAATAAAAAATGTGTTTAAATTTTCTTTTTTATATATCAAATGGCAGTAATTCAATAGTATTGACAGTAATTTGTTCGTTTTCTAAAGACCAAAAAATAAGCATATACTTATTATGAAATTCCAAGCTTCTTTTAAGAGTTATTTCTCTTGTTAAGACAATCATTTGGTTCTTTGTATATATAAGAATAAAAATTAAGGTTTTAACTTATTTATCTTTAGAAATTTAGCTCTATTTTATTTTTTATTTCAGAGATCCCTTGATATTCTGAAACTGGATATAGAAGGGTACGAATGGGATGTGCTGGGAAACATCCTTCGTGAAAATCTTATACCACAGATAAAACAGTTAGAAATTGAATATCATATTTTCCCAAATTTCCCTCCACATGAAGACTATGTAAAGGCACTACAAGTGTATCAGGCACTATGGTTCCTAGACTTGAAACGATATTATACTCTGGTACATCAGAATCACCAGGACAAAGACAAGCCACATTTACAAGCTGATGTAGCATATGTAAATTCACATTATAAAAATTAATTTGGTTAGATTACTGTTTATTTGTAGCAAAAATGATTATGAGGTGCATTATATGTTCTTAAAAGTAGCAAAAATCGCGAACTTGTGTGTAAACATTTCTGCAAAATTTCGTACCTAATTATAAATTATTTTGCTTGCTTGTCGTGAATTCCAAGTCATCTAGGATTTGTACAAGAAATAGTTGTTTTTGTATATTCACAGTAAACACATAAATCGTATCGGACAAGTCGTATTTTGTTAAGGGTGTATTCGATTGTATTGACTGGAGTATATACATGCTATGTGATTGATTATATTCCAGAAATACACAATAAAATCAATAATATATATCATCTTCTATCTTTGTAAACCACACTTTAAAGACGACACACCAGTGGTACCATGGAATAGATATTCTCCCATTATTACGTCGTTTTAACCCCACTGAACCAATGGTGGAAAAGTCTGTATTCCTCTAGAGGATTAAAATGTCTCGGGCCTTTCCCCGCATTAATTTCAAGCGCATTAATTTCAAATTTTGAAATAAAGTTCGTGTCAAATAATGGGAGAAACAAATTCTCCTTCAGTTACCCATGTGGGTTATGGTATTTCTCCACTCTCGATAGTTAAATTTAACTCTCATGAGTGGAGAAATATCGTAACCCACGGGCAACTGAAGGAGAATCTATATTTCTCTTTAAGCAGTATACAATTTACATCATTCTAAAAATGCATAAACAAAACGGATTGGTTATTCGTCTGATCTACGTACCGGACGAATATAGCCACCACACTATTCGTCCGGCCATTGTTTTGCGCATGTATTTTGACATCGATATGATTCTCCACCACAACTTAGATAATACAGGCACAACTGAATCTGGTCGAAAGTCAGATCGTCATTTATTGGTCCTTTGATTCCCCTCTTCCTAGACGAAGAAATACTTTTGGAATCCAGCTGATAAGTTTTGTCAAACGGCATGCGCAATACAATGGACGAACGATAATGGTGTAGGGATGTACTGTCTATCATGTCAAACAAAATGCCACTCTATATAATATTTATAGATCTAGGTCATATAAAATAGTTATACATGTATTTTATATTATTTCAAATCCGCATCGGTAGTGTAATTGTTAACTTGCTAGCCGCGAGTGTGGTATGTAATGAGTTCGAGCCCCGATCGGGTCAAACCAAAGACTATAAAATTGGTATGTGTTGCTTCTTCGCTAAGCACGCAGTGCTAAGGGGAAAGAACAATGACTGATTGGCTCGAAATCAGAATAATGTGTCCGAGTGGTGCGACATGTCTTTCCTCGGTATGTTGTGTCAGTGAGCTAGCACAACAATCCAACTACGTGTGTTCGTTTAATACAAAGACGATAACTTGTTCTCCCAATGATATAGCTGCACAACTGCCGATAAGTTGGCGTTAAGCAATCAATCAGTGCATATCACCACTAAGGTTGTGAGTTCGAATCCCGTTCAAGTGTACTCGATACAACATCATGTGATAAAGTTTGTCAGTGACTTGCGACAGGTCAGTGGGTTTTTTCCTGTTACTCCGCGGTTTCCCCTACCAATAAAACTGACCGCCACAATACAATTGAAATATTGTTGAAAGAGGCGTTAAACACCATCAAAGAAAGAAACAAACAAGCAAACAACCAAACTTGTCCATATCTAATTAAATCATCATGATATTTACCTGTTCACGTGGATCCCCGAGAATCACTACCATTGTTAGGGACCGACCATTTAACTTGCAAAGGGGGGGGGGGTGGTTATGGTTTTTTGTTTCGTTCAGAAATATTTTTTCGGACAACACTAGAGTTAGAATATCTATTTTTTTGTCGCGCAAAGCCCGAATTTTTTTTCCAGAATTTAACATTAGGTTATATGAAAAAAAACTCTGAATCAGATTATTTTTTATTCCTCTAACAAAATCAGAATATTTTTTTCAACAACATTGGGAATCAGAATATTTTTTTTAGAAAAAAAAAACATAACCCCCCCTTGAAGTTAAATGATCCGTCCCTTATACACTTGCTTTATGAAAATAAACATAGAAAGAGTTTTTCTTTTTTAAACTTTTTGGGTCAAATGTTTTTTTTATCTATATTATCCTACTTCTATGGCTTCTCGTAACGATAATCAGCTTACTTAGCCGCTGTAATAAACATTGATCTTACGCTGAATGTGATGTTCCGTTATAACAATAGACGCTAATTCACAAAAAAACAAACTTTTCATTACTTTGACATCAGTTTGGGTTTTGTTATATTTTGACTGACTATTATTCTTCACGCAAATGTTAAATTTTTGTCTTTTTTATTACAAAATTGTAATATAAAACACAAAAAGAAAAATAGTTATATTTTGAAACATATATATAGTTCAAGACGTAAAAAACTCCACCTCGAACGGCTTAAAAACTAGTATCACAGTTGGCTGTGGAACCGTAACTCTTAATTGCCTTTCTTTCTTTCTTTCTTTCTTTTTTACCCGAATATACGGTAAAAATAACATTAAGAGCTACGGTTCCTCAGCTATTATTACAGCCAACAATATTCATTTTTGTGTTGTTAAAATTCCAGTAAAATGACTTCTTTTAGTGCAAGTTTTTTTCACATAATTATATTGCATTTTTTTATAATTATTTTTTAGAAAACCCATCTTGCATATCATCTTAAATACAAAAAAAAATATTTGATTTAATTAAATGCCAGTATTATATGATAGCCTAACATGTCTGGTCAAGTTTTATTTTGATTAGGGATAAAAACGAAGGTTAATATAGACCCTCAAGCTTAAAATATAACAGTTATTGTTGATAAATCTATTAATTTGTCGTATTATTTGAACTTAAAAATCTATTGACAATAACCTTTAATTCCGACTGGTCAAGAACTTTCGCCATTAATTTTCTCTTGACTATTCAAACAGATATTATTGGCAAGACAAACTTTTATAAAATTACACAAACCATGCGAATTAAGCTTTAACAACGGTCAACAGCTGTGACGACAGAAATACTGACCTTAAATCAAGAAGTGAGACGTGTATGCAGGGGATATAGAAAACAAGGGTTCCAATATTGCATTATATTGCAAAGAGATGTTTATCTATCCAGATTGAAAGGTAAGGTAATTATAGCAACTCTAAATAAATAATTTATTTTTGTTTCACCATGGCAACCCTTTTACTATAACTCATATTGAGGTGGACGGTCTGTTAATCCTTATTTTCTACTTGGATTTTAATAGATATACAGTCTAACCTGTCTACAAGACCACTGAATCGA
>MJUT01047427.1:508288-525672 GCA_002080005.1 Gigantidas platifrons
GACAGCACATTTCTGTGTCCACACTTGTTTAATGACAATAAAATTTTGAATTTGAATTTGAATATTTGTTATCAATAAAATCTTGAAATCTTGATCAAACAGATTGAGGGAGATAATCGAACTCACCCGAGGTTTGCCGATTGATTTAGTGGTGATAGGCATTGAAATTACAAAATCTCGAGCAGAGTGCATTGTAATATAGGTATGGAAAATTACAGCAACACAATTAAAACTTAAACTATGACCTATTGATTATTTAAATAACTGAAAAAGTACACAATGGTCACGACGTTGGGTATGAATTACAAAATGTATGTAGTAAGGTTAAACAAAATTTAAAAGACATAATTACGTTAGATAATTATTAGGTTTCCTTTATGGTATGCATTTTTGCTTTAAGGAACAGAGAAAGACAAGTTAACGGCAAATATACAATTCAAAGGTAGGTATGAGGATAATTATTAATATCATATACTGTTAGTGTAAAGAGGAGAAAATAATATATGACATTGGAAAATAGTAAGTAAAAATTTGTACATATTTAAAAAGCAAAATTTAAAGATTGCAAAGTAAATTTTTATATTTTTATATGGAAACATAGAATCAGTTTGTATATCTTTAATACATCTGTCTACACATTTAGTTCTTATCAACGTTAAAGTTTGTTTCCATTCTCGCTCACGATTATACGGGTTCTCGATACCACTTTACATGAAGTGAATCTCTTACACAAAGGTATCGGAAAAAAATATTCATTGTTATGTTATGCACGTGTTACATTATCTTAATGAGCCAAACACTTAATTATTATCCCCATCATTGTGAGTGATTCTTGTTGTTTCGCGGAGTAGTTCCAAAAACCATATTTTAGTCTTTTCATTGACCCGCTTGGAGATTGAACCCATGATCTACTGCACTCGAGGCGGCCACACAAACATTACATCACTCGAGGCGGCCACACAAACATTACATCACTCGAGGCGGCCACACAAACATTACATCACTCGAGGCGGCCACACAAACATTTCATCACCGATGTGGTTCCACACAAACATTACATCACTCGAGGCGGCCACACAAACATTTCATCACCGATGTGGTTCCACACTTTATTGTATATATAGTTCTATGCAGACTATTTTTCTATCTGTTCAACAATAATATGCTTAGATAATTGTAAATATTATAATAAAGTACAGTGGTGTTACTCAATCTTTAGCTTTCTGTGTTGTATTTTGTCGACCATTGCTTGTCTTTTTTGTACTTTTTCTTTTGACGGTTCTGTATTATCTAGTCTACCATTTACGGCTTCTAGTTACCCCCTTGGTTTCACAGGCACTTGGGTCCAGGATTGATTGTTTGTGTGTTTTGGTTTAATTAAAATAAGTTATCTAGAGTGTATGTTTAATTTTAGAGCCCCTAGCATGTTTTATTACTATTTTAGGCAATATTGACATTTTCCAAAAAAAATTCTATATACCATCTAACATAGAAATGTTTTGGAAAAGATGGCCTAAAATAGTAATAAAACATGCCAGGGGGCTCCAAAATTAAACATACACTCTATTATTTTAATTAAATAAATAAAAAGTCATGGATCCAAGTGCCTGTGCTTGGTTTTTCAAATGTTTCATCATAACCACCTTGTACCTATATTCTTTATTATCATAAACATTGTAGATCATACATATGTAGGTACATACTATTTAATACATCTAAAGCAGTCATGTGGTTCTCATACATATATAAAATATATATTAACTGAATCTATAATCGGTGGTGTAGTGTTGTTTCAGTTAGCTAGCACTATAAAAATCCAACTAAGCGGATCTCATCTGTGCAGAACACACATTCTATGTACATTGGAGTTTTTCGAATCCAATTAATATTTAATATGTTATTCAGTTTATGAGTTAACTTTTTACCATTTACATAGCTGAATGTACACGGAAGAGAAACGACTTTTAAATGAAATAAAACACCGATATAATTGAAAATAGGATGAAAATCGTTAGAAGGTGAGAAAAAAGAAATTTTATGATATCTGCAAAAAACAAAGTATTTGAAAGAGAAAAACAACATTTAGTGATAATAAAACTAAATTATTAATATCTAAGGAGATACTATCCCAGAGGTAATGTGACAATTTATATTTGTCTCCAGTCAGGACCTATGAGAGGGGGTTTAGCCGGCACATCGTTCCGGGGCCCGGAGAGCCAAAAAGGGACATGTGAATCTCTGAAGGGCCCCATCGCCTTAGTCATAGACGTTTTATTTTGATTTTTTCAATTTTGTGTTTGGTAAAAAATTTCCAACTACTTTTAGTTTATTTAGAAAAATAATTACCTCAATTACTCAATTTTGAGAGAAGTCTCAGCCTGCTCGCGGGATCCTAAAGCAGTCTGGTTCCGCCTTGCAAAATTTCTCTTGGAGGCCCTGTCTCCAGTGGAAGTGCAAAGTCGGATTGGTTCAAAGTTCTGTTAGGTTCCTCAAAGTTAGACATTTGAAGATGTACATGATTATAAAGAAAATAATATTGTCGATTTATTCAATAGACGATCGGAACCCTGCCTCCTCCCGTGTTTAAAAGGGACAGGTGCGCTTCATCAAAATACGCATCTGAGTAGGGACTATATTCTGAACTTCTTGTCGAAAATAAGATATTTGATACAAGAAGGCATTTTTGTTTTACAAACAATAACATGGTAAAGAATAACTTTACTGCAAAACAAGAAACCCTGACGGGCTGTGCAAATTACAACAAATAATGACAAGTTGACAACAGCATAAGACATACAACATGCAATAAGAATTCAAATATGGACTTTAGAGAGACAATCCTCCAATATTATGGACGTCGTGATCGTATGGTTGATGGAATTACTACTACCAATACAATCAGTACCCATCACCGCCGAGTTGTGAGTTCGAATCATGCTCAGTCGAGGTGTACTCGATACAACATAATGTGATAAAGTTTGTCAGTGACTAGCGACAGGTCGGTGGTTATATTGTCGAAAGTGTCGTTAAACACCATTAACCCTAACCATAGCCCTCCTATATTATGGTGCATAAAACAAATGTATTGGACCCTTCGCAGTTACATGTAACATCTGTTTATGATTTTCATTGTTTTACTGTTAATTTGTATCAAAGAAGTGTTTCACTACCCGACTATCATTTTTGGGGGTAATCCTAGTTGCAACTATGTAAACGTGTCTATACTAAGTTAGTATTACTTTTGTCGACAAGGTGCAATGCAATGTCTGTCTAATTTTAAAATGTATATTTCACAATCTAATGCACATTTTAAATATAAAAAAAAAACAACAGATGTAATGAATTCCTCGAAAATTGTGACATTTAAATTCTTTATGTTCATATTATTAACACTTCAAAAGATTTTTTAACTTTAATGGAGGGAAACGTACGTGTATACGTTCGGAATACATGTATAATTTATTTTGTTTAAATGTACATTTATTATTGTCTTACCGTTTTAGTGTTTGGATGCATGAGATCTCAGCTAGGCGATGGATGATATTAGTATTTTTGTTTTTGATTTTTTGTGTATGGGTGGCTTACATGCATTGGGGAAAAGTGAAGGTAAGTTGTGAAAAAAAAACGTAGATATTAACATAGCTTTTTTAAAAATACATTGTTATGAAAGATAAAGACATTTAAAAAAGATTTAGGGTGGTATGTCAAAGGCGAATCCAGACTTGCCGCTACATTGTGTTGCTCTATGAAAAATACATTGTTATGAAAGACAATAATATTTTAAAAAGATTAAGGGTGTCATGTCACAGGCGGATCTAGACTTTCCGAAAGGGACGATATATTTGATGGCTCTAAAAAAGGGGCGTTAAATTTTGTCATAAAAATCCCCATTTTTCGTTTTGATTTTCTAGAGAGGGGTCCGTCCACCTACATGTATGGGTTTAGAAACGGGGAGGGATGTAAGGCGGTTTGTATTGTACTCATTCATACATTGCCATGTCCATTCAATTCATACCATTACTATTTATTTGATCAATTCAATGTCCTTCATATTACCCGTATATGGCTACATGCCAATGTCTTTTTATATACAAATACATATTTTGTTAACTTATCTTTAGTGTGGGAATGAATAAATAAAATTAAAAATATATCAAATTTGTTCTCATTATATTGTGCAATTTTGTGAAACGAACTATGCATTACATGTTTAAATTTTGTTTATCATGCAGTTCATTAATCCTCGCGCCATATTTTTGTTCACATCCTTTAATTTCCATTACTCTACCTATAATTAGACATTATACTGCAATTGGTAACTTTACAGCATTGATAAAGGGGGTCGTATAAACTTTTGCTTTATGCTGGACAATGTTCTGTATAAAGCATTTAGGCCACGCCCCCTTTTGGAATTTTTGCATTATACTGGACAATGTCCTGTATAAAGCATTTTTTAAATGGGGCCCATGACGGGCATTACGAATACGAATAAATCTCATATAAAAAGACACCATACCTAGTCTAAATATAGGTATGGTGTCTTTTTATGAGATTTATTTGGACGAGGCTAAGAAACAGGGGGTACTGCGAGGCTCGGCCGAGCAGTCCCCATGTTTCGTGCCGAATGCAAATAAATCTCATATAAAAAGACACCATACCTATATTGTCTTTATATTGCAATACTATACTTTTTTTTACTGTTTTCTATATAAAAAAAAATTAAAATTCGTATTCCCCGTCATGGGCCCCATTAAAAAGTGCTTTATACAGGACATTGTCCAGATTCGTATTCCCCGTCATGGGCCCCATTAAAAAAAGTGCTTTATACAGGACATTGTCCAGTATAAAGCAAAAGTTCCAAAAGTGGGCGTGGCCTAAATTCTTTATACAGGACATTGTCCAGTATAAAGCAAAAGTTTATACGACCCCCTTTATCAATGCTGTAAAGTTACCAATTGCAATATAATTTCAGTTTTATTATCTTTGTGTTATGAATGAGCGATTATTTTCTAATGTCAATTGAACATTTTTGCAACTTCACGTATATCATGGCGAGAACGTTGATGAGATGATGACGACGATGATGATGAATAAGAATAAGAATAAGAATAATGATGATGATGATGATGATGTCCGCTTTGTACTAAACCAACAAGCTGAGTTGTATTTTTATAGTGCTAACTCACTGGAACAACAGACATGTCACTCAACTCTGACACATCCTGATTCTGATCCAGCCAGTCTTTTCTCTTACTCCCGAATCAATGATGCGTGTCTAGTGGAGAAGCAATAACTATCAATGTTATAGTCTTTTGTTTGACCCGACCGAGGCTCGCTCGAACCCACGCTAACCATTACAGCACCGATACGGTTATATTTGTATTATGTTGTTATATGTTAATATGAAATAATTAATATAATTTACGTTCACGGCTAGGTATACTCGATACAACATTATGTGATAAAGTTTGTCAGTGACTTGCGACAGGTCTGTAGTTTTCTCCGGTACTCCTGTTTCCTCCACCAATAAAACTGACGTGCTACGATATAACTGAAATATTGTTGAAAGTGGTGTTGAACACCATAAACCAAACTTTATTAATATTTCTGTATACATGTAGAATGTATAAACCTGTGATTCTCATAGACATGGTGTCAATACACGTTTGATTTATTCTAATTTAAGGAAGAAACATATGTGACTAAGAACCCGTTGCAACAAATACTAGGTAAGACATTATACACTAGCTTGTAGACAGTACTTAATGTAAGCTATCTAATGACATCAGTATACGACTCGTATCATTTCTTCTTCGATTGTTCCAATTATTCAAATATGAGATATACTTTGTGTCACAAACTCAGCTGTTTAGCTAATGATTGTGAAGGGGCAGTCGTCATGATCGTATGGTAGTTGGATTTATAACTACCAATGCAATCAGTGTCTATCACCACTAACGTTATGAGTTTGAATCGCGCTCATGGCGAGGTGTACTCGATGCAACATCATGTGTTAATGTTTATCCGTGACTTGCTGCGGCAGGTCTGTGGTTTCTCCGGGAAATCTGGTTTCCTCCAACAATAAAACTGACCGCCACGATATAGCTAAAATATTGTTGACAGAAGAGTTTGAAGATACCAAAGGGAGGTAATCAGAATCCGTATATCGAAGAAGAACAGACAACACAATGGCCATAAGAAAAGGCATAAAAGGACAAACAAAGATCTACAAAACATACATATAAATAAAGAGACAAAGACTTGCCAAAAATACATAAATATTTGTTACAAAATGTATTTAAATGACTGAAAACTGACAATACACACAGAGTGTATTAATTTTCTATAATGGCTGTATGTGTCTGTAATGAAAGATATACAAGTTATAATTCAATTCAATGTAACTGCTCTGATAACTCCAGTTAGTCAGCTCTACTATTAACAAATGAGGACAGTTGAAACACACATGCTGAGTTATTTAATGATTCAAATCAGATGTAGATAAAAATGTTCTCCATAGAAAAAAATAATCTCTATCCTGTTGTATAAGTAATGAAGATTCATACTAGATTTAGATAATATCTAACTGTTTTTAAAACATGAATGACCAAAATTCATAATAAATTTAAAGATGAATTTATTAATTTTTGTCTTTTTGTTCTACAGATTTTATAAAAGGGTTTACAAATCAGGAGAATAGGACGTATATTTAAGACCATGTAAGTAGAAGTTATTAGCCTCTACTGCTACTAGTATTGAGATATTAAAATAGGGGACGTTTAACTAAGAATTGAATACCCATTTCTGAGAGATATTTGAGTAAATGGGCGACCCGGTGCTGTATCATTCTGGGTCCTCCAACTTATGAGTCCAGTCGGATCAAGAATACTTACATTATGGGTCCAGGTCTCCATAATTCGGTGCTTGACCCGTATAAAGTTTGGTGTACAAGTGGCCAGAGCAAAAGCAACAGTAAAAACACCAAGTTAGCACAATAAAAAACGCCCAGGCAAAACGAACTTCTACAAAACGAGTGCTCCAGAAGGATTAGAATATCTTGTAAGATAACCAACGATTCGGATTCTACTCTCAACAAGACTTTTGGGAGAATATACAAGTGTTTGTTGTCAATGCCTTGACTAAGGGTTATTGTATTACAGTTACTGTATCCCCACATTTTGCATTTATACTAAAAAAACATAATTTAATTTGTATTTGTCAGGTCTGAAAAAATTGAATATTGCTTCAAGATTTCAATATTCTGTTAAAAATCCGGACACAGTCGTGCAACATAATAAAGCATACAACATTATAAATCAAACAATGACTCTATTCCAGGGTTAGGGTTATATTGTTTAACGCCACTTTCAATAATATTTCAGTTATATCGTGGCGGTCAGTTTTATTGGTGGAGGAAACCGGAGTATCCGCAGAAAACCATCGCCGGACTTGTCGCACGTCACTGACAATGGTTATCACATAATGTTGTATCGAGTACACTTCGCCTGAGTGGGATTTGAACTCACAACGTAAGTGGTGATATGCACTAATTTCATAGGTAGTTATAAATCCAACTACCATACGATCACGACCACGATGGCCCCAAACTTGTTTCCTATTTTCTTCAACCGAATAGAAAGCAATCGAAATGTTTAATTCTTCATAATATACTGTATATAACACAAATCAGTTATATTTCTTAATAATGAAATATATCTATCGAGTAATATGGGAGATATGAAACAAGGACCCAGTATTGTATGATGCTTCATCATGAGTTTTGTTTTTATTTTCAGTGTCCGTGGAAAATTATTCGTCTTTGAATATATTGACAGAAAAATAACCAATAACTAACGGATATTTGATGATGTAATGATGACGCAATTAGATAAAAGACACCTACCGCTCGCCATGTTATGGACATTTGTCTCGATTAAGCGAAAATCATCAATGATAGGACTTAAAAGAGATGTAGATGTGAATACAACAATGCATATAGAAATACATATATAGTCGAATCGTATGGTACCACTGACGGGTATTCATATGCTATTTCAACAAATTTTCGCCGCCATTGTTTTTTTTTTTAATTTAAGTACCACTATACCATAGGACACCGATATACATGTTGTTATATAAAGCACCAACGTCGGTAGCCCACCGCTGATAAAGCACCATCGTCGTTAGCCCACCGCTGATACTCTTCGATGAGTGGAGAATATCAGAGAGTGATCAGCCTTGAACATACAATGAAGCCGGACTAATTGCCAATTGACCCTGTGCTGGAGTTATCTACTCTCTGCTGTTCAAGTACACACAATAACACACTGCATGTTTTACAGAGAACAATTGGGCCCTGTGCTGGAGTTATCTACTCTCTGCTGTTCAAGTACACACAACAACACACTGCTGGTTTTACAGAGAACAATTGACCCCCCCACCTCAGAACGCCGTCCCTGTCTATGATTATCAAGTTAATTAAGTATAGAATATTTGTGTTAAGCATTACCAGTATTATAAATGTCCGAGTTAGTACAAGAACGAAACTTAATTATGTTAAAGTAAATTCTATTTTTATATTTGCTTGTTATATTAATGTATCGAGATTATTATTGATTAGCAGTAGGATTAATATATTAATACCCAGGAATGTCAGAGAAACATAGTGAAAATAAGCTTTAAAACATAATCCCCTTATGGTGTCTCAGTAGATTTGATTTATTGTGTTTAGCGCCACTTTCAGCAATATCATGGCGATCAGTTTTAGTGGTGCATGGAAGAAGTCGGAGTACCTGGAGAGAACCACCAACCATGGGCAAGCAACTGGTAAGCTTTATCACTTGCGGCTGGGAGTCGAGTGTACCTTTTTTTGTAATTTACAAAGCCGGGCGCGAACCCACACCGTATTGGTGATAGACTTGTACGAGTTGCTAGGTAATCCAAATACCTAACTCATTGAGCCACCCGGACCCTATAGTAGAATCAATGTACTCATTTATAGGTCTATAAACTAGAAGTAAAATTAGTTAACATATCTGATTTCTAATCTGTTATAATGTTTTCAACCTAGGTTTCTCCTCCCTCAGACATAGATGACCAAGGCCAATTTTCACCTATCCTGTTTAGACCCCTTGGTTTTATTGCTCCCAAACCCTCTTTAAATGTTTGCCTTTCCAATCTTTTGACTATGATAAAGGTTATTCCAGAAACATGCATTGAGCATTAAATTTAATATTACATATCAATGTAAATTGGTCTTGTCCATAACTTTCGTTCTTTTCTCATTTGCTTACATTTTTTTCTCTAATAAATAAGCCTGTGGATCTTTCTTTTCTTGCAGCTTGTGTCATGAATGGGACAAAAAAGTCTTACCCTTAAGGACCACATGTTTACACATGTAGATTTTGTGGTCATCATGGGGGATGTCGTTATGTTTTACTTTTGTTGGTATAGCATATTTGTTTTGTATTATGATAGTTCCTTTACCCCAATAAAAGCCTAGATATCAAATGTAGTGCACATGACACGTTTCTGGAGTAACCTTCATCGGGTATGCTCAAAGTCGAAAGATTGAAAAGCAAAATAATTTTAATAGATTTGGGAGATAGCCTCATCATTGTTTAATCTACATTCGTATTCAAACTATGTAATAAAATGAAAGACAAAAATTACCACATCAGGGACGGATCCAGGATTTAATGTTAGGGAGGGTGCACTTAAATTTTTTTTTAGGGTATTTCGTGTGAAAAATTCATGATTTTACGCAAAAAAAAATCATATTTTTTCCAATTTTAGGGGGGGGGGCGCCCCCATCCGCCCCTGCACACTGTAGGAATAATTACAAACATCTATTATAAGATCGCAGAAACAGTGAGCTTATTACACATATATATATCACCACTCACTTTCCTGGCTTGGTCACATATCAAATACTTGTTCTATATCACAGATTACCTGTGGCATGCATGTTTGTTAACGGATCGGATAAAATGTGCAATCTTTATAGAGGACCTCCTACCATAGATGCTTCATTTGACCAAGATGTTTCAGAGGAGAAGATTTTTAGAAATTGACCAATCAGAAACAAGAATTGCCTGTAGTGGCCATGTTTGTTAACGAATCGGGCCTAAATGTGCAATCTGTCTAGAGAACCTTCAATAGATTCTTCAGATCAGGTCATATCAAAGACTTTAAAACTGGTATTTGTTGCTTCTCCTCTAAACACACAGCATTAAGGAGAAAAAGCAAAGATTGGTTGGCTTGGTATCAGAATAATGTGTCCAAGTGGGATGACATGTCTACTGCTGGACTGTTGTTTCAGTGAGCTTGCACTATAAAAATCCAACTAAGCCTGTTGGTCTAGTACAAAGCGGATCTCATCACCATTTCATTGAAAATCAACTTGTTCTTGCCATGATATAGCTAAAACATTGCTGAGTTGGAGTTAAACAGCAATCGATAAACAGTTGTCCAATAAAGGTAAACTGTCTTCAATGGGTTGTGAGACAAAGGTCAACTGCCGTTTAAAGAAATAGTACAAACAATACACAATTAGAACAGACCAATCAACATCAGTGAAACATACAATATATTAACAACTCTAGACCAATCAAAATTTGATAAACATACAATATATAAACAGTTTTGGTTTATGGCGTTTAACGCTACTTTCAACAATATTTCAGGTAAATCGTGACAGGATTATATTTTAACAACTCTCTGTATTGTTGTATATTTTATTTCATAACATCCCAAAACATGAACATTAATAATTGATATTTTTATAATACATAAAATGAAAGACTCAAGTCTTTGCACATGCAAATGAAGGTATATTCCTTTATATAACTGTACCGCTAGAAAGCCATGCTTGCACTAGACAAGTTGTCATCAGTATTAGTTCATGGAAGATGTGTTTCACATGCACCCTTTCCTACCTAACATGACAAAATTGAAAATGAACAATGACAGGTTTTTTTTATTTCAAATATGGATTTTGCATGTGCACGATATGATGACGATTTTCTTCACATTAAACAGTAAAATGTCATATATGTACAAGAGTAATGCAATAAGTGTGTGTGCTGAATTATACAGATTTTACAAAAACAAACTAGAAAAAAACTGTTTTCAGGAAATATAGCTGTTTGCATATCCATAGAGATATTAATTTGTTCAATATATATTTTTTTTACATTTTAACATTTTGAATTGTGAGAAGTTTCCATGACAGATGACAGAGTTTAAAATTTAATGGAATGTTGCACATTGTCATAATATGGAAATGAATGCAATAATTATGAAATATTCCTAATTTAACAGCAGGTTTTCTTGCTAAATCCAAATTGTTGCAAGAAAGAAAAGGAGAAATCAGTAGACATAGATCAAAGAAGGTCCATGTATTTCTAATAACAATTTATTTCCTTTTAAATCTAAACTTGAATAACAAGTAATTTCTTTTTAAATCTAAAATTGTATATCAATTTCGTCTTTTTGTTACATCTAAAATTAAATGACAATTTGTTACTTACTTAGAATTACTTTCCACAATTATAAATTAAAAAGACACAGTAGAATATATATATATTAAACAAATCACTTGTACATTTAATTGCCCAGAATAACATGTACACCACTGAGTATTGTGGTCCCTCAATTTAATGTTTACATGTACAGACGAAACTTGTTATCTCGAAAAAAAGGATAATTCGAAGTAAGAATATGGCCTGTTCACAGTAATTGCCAGATACATTTGTCCTGATATATCAAATACCTGGCCAATAAGAACTAAAATAGAAGGTGATTTTGATTTCCAAACAACCAATTTCGACTGTACATGTATAATAAATTTACATAATTAGAATGATCCAAGACATGTAAAACTTTATCTTTAAATAAGTAAAACTAAACATTTTGGGGTCAAATAAAAGTTTTCAGTTGTTGAAAAGAAAATATCAACTTGTTTGTTGTTTATGTCTACACCTCTGAAATTTTAAATTGATGGCAATATGATTATAACCCTCTTTTATATGCTACGCTCCATTTAACATCTAACATAAAATAATTAGAAGTCATATCAGGATGAATGTTTGTATATGAGTACCTAGTAAAAAATTAAAGAAACTTGGAAACAACTTTATAAGTGTGATGCAGTAATTAAAAAACTCAAAAGCCACTGTTAAGATTTTGCTAGCACTGTTTTCATTGGCTGATCATGAGTTCATCATGACATGACATCTAAACCGATTCTGTCAGATGTTACCGCGGAAGATAGTGTATAACAAATGATTTTTATCAGATTGAATTGATGGCCAACTAATTAATTACAATTAGATTTATCTATATAATAATGTCAAGTTAGCTGTATCTCTTAAACCTTAATAATTCAAAATCTTCATTAATGTTTGATGCAAAACTGCTACCAACAAAATTATCAAAATAACTGATTTGTATGCCAAATTTAAACAAAAGTAATTCAACAATATATTTTTATAACAATAGAAAATTATGTAAATGCTTGAAATAAGATCGAATGTTCTTGTTTTTGGAATTTCAGGTAGTTGAAGCCTTTATTCTTTGTTCCCATGAACTTGCTTCATATGATCAGCATATCTAAGAGAGAAAACACAATTAATTAGTAAAACATCATGAAAGCAAAATATCTTCAGCTGAATGCATCTCTGTACCAATCCAGGATCGTCGTGTAATTGTGTGTTATGGGTATCGAGCATCTCTGTACCAATCCAGGAAAGTGATCGTCGTGTAATTGTGTGTTATGGGTATCGAGCATCTCTGTACCAATCCAGGGAAGTGATCCTCGTGTAATTGTGTGTTATGGGTATCGAGCATCTCTACCAATCCAGGATCGTCGTGTAATTGTGTGTTATGGGTATCGAGCATCTCTGTACCAATCCAGGGAAGTGATCCTCGTGTAATTGTGTGTTATGGGTATCGAGCATCTCTGTACCAATCCAGGATCGTCGTGTAATTGTGTGTTATGGGTATCGATTTCGCCTTTTTCTACGATGTTTCTATTGGAATTAGGAACTGTTTCGACAATGACATATTTTTATTTTTATTTTTATTGCACATATCTGCATGTTTGATTTCTCTTTATTCATATACCCATTTCTAGCTATCAAAAGGAATGCGTTTCGTATACCATAATAAGTTTACACCTTGCCATATTGTATTGGATGTCCCAACCCAATACAAATTCAAATTCAAAATTCAAATATTTATTATTCCAATCATTGTCCCACAGGGGGCAGTTACATAAATATAACAATTATGATTAATACAATACAGTACATTGCTTTAAACAGTAAATATATAAATAATTTTAATTGATAGTATATTCAGTAGTGATACAGTATACATTGTATGTGGTACTATTATACCTGATCTCTGCCAAAGTGCAATCCAGGAAATTCAAAGAAACGATATCACACATACCAACAAAAAAAATACACATATTTACACTAGCAGCTGTCACTGTCTATTGTGGAATTTAAGGAGAGACAGGAGAAACAAAAACAGCGACGAGTCCTCTTGTGGTTGACAACATTGTCTATCATGCATCACTCTTTAACTTTTTCATTTCAATTATGACCAAGCACAGAGTGAGGTAAGCATAAACTTAAAATACATAAGGCTATAAGGTCAAGTTAAATGCTTTACTGACGAAATATGACTTCAAACCAAAGGCAATTACCAAAACCCCATTGATAAGTACATTATATTCTTTAATTTGCACAAAGGACTTTATTGTGCTAAAATAAGATTTAAATTTCCAAAGGTCAATAAACTTCAAAAGGAAATAACCATTGCATGTCTTAATAACCATGACCTTTGACCTGCACACTCTTTGATTAAATTTAGAGGTCTATATGTTCACCTTGTTCCTTTGAAAGAAAACCATTCTGTCTTACTTATGTTATTGTCTAACGAAAGGAATGTATTGATGCATACAGTGTGTGTGTGTCAGGGATGGGGTAATCGTAATCTGTAATCGTAATGGATTACATTTTCCCTAGTAATCGACAGTAATCTGTAATCGTCAAAATTTTCGATTACATGTAATCGTAATTTAATCGATTACAGTAAAAATTATGATGTAATCATCGATTACTTTTTGATTACATTTCGATTACTTTAGTAAAATAGTTTGATGAAATAGAACCTACTTTCAATGGAAATAAACAACTGCATATAACTTCAGTTAATGCTCTTTTTTTTACAGGTACAGATCAGATAAATTAGAATGTAATTAACATGGAATTAACTATCCTATCTGTGAAATATACAATGCATTTTGTTTTTGGTTACTTTTAAATGCTAGATAAGGGTATTAAAAATAAAGTTTGATTCTCAGTAGGATTTAATTTGAAATTTCGTCGCAGATTCATTTTAAAAAATAGCTTAGAAAAGAGAAACATTTGATTCATCATAATGTTATGTTTAAGATTAAGAAATGATACAAAGTCCTTTTGACAATGAACTATTGCATTGGAATTCCCAATTAGTAATAGGTACATGTATCCCACTATGACACTAAAAATATATATTTATATTTTAAAAGATTTAAATGGAGAATAAAAAACTCTTATTTAACTGCCTTCTTGTCTTTGATCAGATGATAAAAGACCTTTAATCAATGACATGCATTGTTTTGATTTCAATTATGTTTATTAATTAAGTGTCAGCTTTACATTATATTGCCGTAGGTTATAAATTGTTCTCCATTGATAGTTTTATAACCTGTAATTAAGGAGATTATCCAAACAAAAAAATAAATCCATACATGCAATTAATTTGAAATTTTAATCTATAAAATTAGCTGGACAAATTATTCACCATTTTTTTTCAGAGGAAACATCGTAATGAGCTATATATATCTGCCAATAATGAGTAAAAAAAAACAACAAAACTTAAGTCAGTTTGTCAGCAAAATATGGTGCAAATGACCCGAAACAAAAAAAAAGGATGCTTTTGTAAAGTTCTTAGTTTTCCACTATAAATATGTTGAGCAGCATAATTGTGCTTAACCTTCTTTAGTTATTTATTTTTATTTTGTAGAATGTAATTGACAGTAATTGAAAAGTAATGTAATTACTTTTGATAAAGTAATCGACTGTAATCGATTACATTAAAAAATCAGAGTAATCGATTATTAATCGATTACACAAAAATCCTACATGTAATCGGTTATTAATCGATTACTTTTGACAGTAATCGTGCCCATCCCTGGTGTGTGTGCTTGACATATTCGCCATTGGCTAGCTACTGGCTGTGAAAATGGGAGCCGAGTGCGTAAGCTTTCATCGCCACTTATAGCCTCTCATATAGTAAGACCTATGTGGCCAAGATATGGGAACCTCCTCGAGGTGGTAGATGGTAACTGGATGCTTCGCAGCTCCAGGCAGAACAACAAGGTCTCGGAGGAAACTAGGCCCCTAGATGCACGGCATGCATGGCCCACCAGTGTGTGGATATGCCCTAGTGTGTGCAAACCTAGTACCCAGCTATGGGTTAAATAGTTCCACTGTTTTGTGGATGGAGAGGGAAACTCCATTATCAAACCTCTGCTGCCTTGCGGCATACCCATTTATGGGAAAGGCTTCGGGAGAAAACCCCAAGGATAAATCCAGTTTGGGACCTGTAAAGTCCCTCCTGTGCTTCCAGGAAATGTCTTATACCAGAACCTAAGGGAGAGGAAAACCTAACAGAAACCCTGAGTGCTGAAGTTGGAGGTGCTGGGCCGTAATTGGCACACTCTAACAGACACAACACCACGCATTTACAGCCATTATAACACATTTAACGTTATTTGTGTTTGTTTGCGTATGGTCGTGTCCAATACATATTGTGTTGTGTTTTTTGTTTTGTTTGTCTTTGTCTTGTGTATCCAATGTTGCCAGTTCCTCTGGATTGTCAAGTCTTGATTAGCACTTTCTCTAACCTTAATTCATTTACAAAAACCTCAATAGTTATTACAAAAATGAAGTTTGAATACTCTACAAAAAGCTGGGATATACTATACAGCTATTTAATGTGTAGACCAGAATATATTTCCCAAGGTAGGGAAAATTTTTCTGGTCTATTGCATGGCTACACATTAAATAACTGTTTTATTACCCAATAGTAGTTTTGGGATGCATATTTTTGTACTTTCAAAATTTTGGGATAGAGAGATAAGAATAAAGTAATTAAATTGTATTTTTCAAACAGTTAACAATAACAAATTATGAGTTATCATTCGAACGTTTTATTACATTTGGAATTTAGACCCATTGATAAAGATTTGGTCGAGTTAATGAATATTCATGAGACGTAATTGACCAATCATAAAGCGGGTCAAAAGGTCGCAGGCAATAGAACGCTACAGTGGGCAATAGAAAGACTATTGCCCGAGAGACAAATTAAAAGTGAAATATGGTTAAAACTAAAATATTCCCAATAGAAAGGTAATTAATATACTATTAAGTAATAAAATCAGATATCATAAGGCATTCAATTTGAAATTATTAGTTAAAGTATGATAACATAATACATGTCATGACTTACTTTTCATGCCAGTCTGCTGAAATATCCCTCTTACATGATTCTGTATATGCAAGTTTATATAGAACCTAGAAATACAACATTGATTATAACATATATATTTGACATTTTTAGCCTCAGTGTGTTTTTAGCTATAGATAGACCTCACTGAAGGAAGAATGGACTATTTCTTTTTTTGTGTTTATTTTTTGGGGGTACATTGTATTTGTTTATGTTTATTAAGAAAACTAATGTTATCACTACGGTATAGGTAACCATAGCCGATTTTGGCCATCCTGCTAAGACCCTTTCATTCTTCTTCTTACACCAAAAGATTTTAAATTATGTGGCTTGCCAATCTTTTAACACTACCTGTCTGGTGATTCCAGAAAGGGGTCATAGCACTAAGTTAGACATCTACTTTTTCCTTGTTACATTGTTCAACAAATCCTCTCTTGTGTGTGTGTTTTGTTTTTGTTTTTTTTTATATATATAAAAGAACTGTTTTTTTTTAACAAAATGTATACCAAAAACGGCATTGTCATATTTTTTTTCAACCAATATGTTTAAAAATAATGATTTGTATCAAAATTTGTGCAGCAGGTTTATGTTTTTATGTATTATGTTGCAATGAAAATTTATAGAGATCTGACATAAGTTATACTTACCAAAAAGACCAATGAATGTAGTAGAATTGTGTAGAAAAATGTCACTGTTCTAGCTGTCTTATTTCCCAGGATAAAACGTCCCTACAAATATATAAAAAGGAGGATAGATTACCTTCATAGAACAAGCTATACTGGTAAAACACTACTTCATATGTGGGTATACCATCGGGGGGG
>MJUT01047427.1:525737-540387 GCA_002080005.1 Gigantidas platifrons
GGGGGGGACCACTGGCTACAAATGTGTAAGGGGCCCGGGTGGCTCAATGAGTTAGGTAGTTGGATTACTTTACAACTCATACAAGCCTATCACCAATACGGCGTGGGTTCCTGCCAGTCTTTGTAAATTACAAAAAAGGTGCACCCGACTCGCAACCGCAAGTGATTAAGTTTACAGTTGCTTGCCCATGGTCGGTGGTTCTCTCCGGGTACTCCAGCTTCCTCCACCACTAAAACTGGTCCGCCATGATATAGCTGAAATATTGCTGAAAGTGGCTTAAAACACCAACAAATCAAAATCAAATCAACAAATGTATATTTCAACATATTGAATATCACCTCCCTACATGTAAGGACATTTCTTATATTCCAATATATTTTTTAATATGATCGATCAAATATATATAATTTGCACTTATGAAAATTAAATAAATAAACTCTAATTGCCCTTTCATTGACATATGGTGGCAAATAGACACTTTTTTCTATCCCAGCTTTATTAATTTTATATACATATATACATATATAGTGATTTTAGCATTTACATTTGTTCTTAACCTTGAACCTATTTGCTAATTAAAGAATTTTAAATTCACAATTACTTATGTCCTTGTCATAAAGTGTGACGAATTCGCGACACGGCATCAATTCTCAACCTGGACATGTTATTTTTAAATATCATTTTGTTGCACATTTTAAAGTTGTGAAAACCTTAATGTTTGAAATAACAACAGTCATCTTACCATGCCAAGCGTGATCTTGTCATAAGGGTTGAGATTCATGTATCTTTTATGTTTTTCCTGTAAATATATAAAGATTAAATGTTAGAGAAAATCGAAGGGACAATCAAAAAAGGACAATATTATGCAGAGGGGGTCACACCTATAATCCGACATCCCGATAGTATGAAGGTCCAGTAGTAGTCCGACAGTCCAGTAGTCCGATAGTCAGACCGACTAAGTACATTTAATAGCATTTCTATGAAAATAAAATAATGTTCTTTGTAAGAAATATTCGATTAGTCAAGTTTTGTGCACTGTGAAAGCAAGATCCCTCATCAAACTGGAGTTGCAAGATTCCTATGTGGTTACTGGTGCATATATTAAAAACAGGCGTTGAAAGATTCTTATATGGTTTAATGAAGCATATATTAAAAATATTTTCGTCAATTTAATTTTCAAGACATTTAAATTAGAGAATTAATAGAAAAAAGTTCTTAATGACCCGGAATATGTAGCTTTTGTCTATTGTTCCAGTCGGATCATCTATCCAAGACTGTCTTTTCAGTCCTGACCAAATTGCCTGCTACATCGGCGCTGTCGAAAAAAAATAATCTAACGATCACGGATTTCGATTTAATTTGATCCAAAAATTCCCCCCTCCCTCGAAAATCGTATGGTCGTCACTTTGAGATTATCATTGAATTAAAGAAATTTACTATTTCTTCATTTAAGTGAATGCAAATTCCTTCATACAAGTACAAATTCAAACAGATATTCAAGAAAATTAGTCAAACTAAAGCTTTCGATTTGTAGATGTATTCCCCCTAACTTTTACTTTGTTGTTGTTCTTACTTGAAGGGTGAAAGTGAAAAACAAATACATCTCTTTTGGACTATCGAACTGTCAGACTATTATCAGACTAACTGGCTGTCGGATTATAGCTACGCTCCCTCATGAAGATACTGGAAACACAAGAGGAAGACAAACTAAACAAACATACAAGACAGAAAACAAAAAAGATGAGCAACACGGACTCCACCAAAAAATGGAGGTGCAATTTTACTAAAACAGAAGAATGCATAAACTCAGTGCTTAAGCATTATTTATTTCATCTGTTTAGTGCTATTGTAAATAAACTATAGTATGTCTTCATGTCCTAGTATTACATACAATAACATAAATACATTCGAAAATAAGTATCAAATAAAAGAAAAACACAAGAACATTTTTTCTGAACAACAAAAGCTGTCTGAAACTTATTATAACTATTACCTTTCTGTTGAATTTTGAAAACGGGTCGAGTTTTTCTTCGTAATTGGATGCATATCTGTGTTCAGTACCCCCATCGTCTCTTGTTGCTCCACCCTGTAGGAATAAATCATGCGGAACAAATTATTGACACCCAAGTGAGCTTCTGAATGTTGCAGGAAATATCATACAGTACATCATACAGATGTGTAACGAAAACTAGAGGCTGTATCGCTCACATCTGCATACATTTTAGAGGCTGTATGCTCACATCTGCATACATTTTATTTTCAATCAACTCTAGATTTTCAAAAATAGAGGCTCACCTCTTCATATGCAAGTTTGTGTTCAATGTTCAATTATGTCTTTATATTTTAAGAAAAATAATTAAAGGCATTTTATATAGGATCCTATGCTAAAACAAATTGCATAAAATTTGGATGAAAAATAAAAATTCTATGTACCTTTCAAATATGCAAAATTTAAGTATTTTGGCCCTTTTAGTCTCCTTTCATTTACCCAATATTCAAATTTGGGAAATTGGCATTTTTCGGCCTGTTTCGTTCAAGTTTATCTTAGAAACCGTACAAGATAGAGGAAGTCCGTGGACACACTTCCGAAAGTTCTCAACACAATCCATTCAACAAAAAACCACATCAAAATTTGATGAAAAATAAAAATTATATACTTCTTTCATTTATATCTTAATCTCTACAAAATATCTAATTATTGCCACTATATAACTGAACTATTGTTGAAATTGGTCCCAAGTACCATAAAACCAAACTAAACCAACTAATTATGATCACTAACCTGGGGATAACTCTGTAAGAACCGTATTTTTTCATACAGTTTAACATTGTCAGATCTTAATTTGTCCATCTCATTCTGTAATAGGGTAATTTGTTGTTGTTGTCCCATTGTTTGCTGAAATAACACATTTATTATTGATTGAAGCCACATACTACAATAATGTGTTTTTTGTGTAATATTATTATTACTTTTCATACAATGTGGTGAAAAAAAGGTGTGCACTCGCCACAGCATTTCGATTTAATTTGATATTTTTTTTTCCTAAAATGGCAATTGGTTCGTTCTTTGTTTGACTTTTCATGTTCTTCGATATTCTTTGCACTTGGCATTGACCTTTTCATTATTATTAAAACTAAGTGACATCTCCGTCAGGAATCAGCAACCTTGGTTTATTTTGGCTACTCTGTTTGGGCTCTTTAGAGTTTTTGCTTGCAATAACTTTAGAATTATTGGACTTTCCTATCTTTAGGTTTTTGGTGTAGATATACATGTTTATTGCCATCAGGGTGTCATACCTCTGCTGGTAGATTATTAGTTCCTGGTGGAATTGTCCTCCCCATATAGTCAGTGTATCCAGTACTGACATAGTTTGTAAGATATACATTGTATTTATCCTGGCAATGTACAGTTCCTAAATAATGTAACTGTCCTTAATTATGTTGTGTTTTTGTTTTGTTTTTCTTTGTCCTGTACATGTATGACTAGCTGCGGAACCGTAGCCCTCTATGGTCCGCCAAAAAAAAGGACCATAAAGGGCTACGGTTCCGCAGCTAATGTATGATCTGTGTTGCCAGTTTCTCTGGATTATCCATTTTTGACTTCCCTTATGTATTCTTTAATGTTTGTTCCATATAACTGAAACATAGGTAGACTTGAGATATTTTGGCTATCCTATTTTTGGCCTTTTGATTTTCTTGGTCCAAATTAGTTTTCAATTATTGGACTTTGCAATTTTTTGAATATGGGGGCACTTGATGGGTTTTTTCCAGAGGCCTACCATGCACACTGGATTAGATATATACTTTTAACAGTCATGATAAAAATAAATGACAGTAATTCACAAATAAGATTGTGTAAGGACTAGTTTATTTTGTATTTTTAAAATTGAGCTTTAGATAGCATATGCTTTCAAATGATAATATTGGCATAAATTTTACATAATATTTGTAGTTGTATAATACTACCCCCCAGCAGTAATATCGTAAATGCGTGTCTAATATTAGTTACATGGTGCTGGCACAGGCCGATGTTTTTGCAGTTCTTTTTATTAAGATGGTTAAGAATTTGAAAAATGTTGCAATAAGAAAATTAGGTAAACTTGTTCAGAAACAAGATTGTTATGTCCCTGCCTTCATCTCAGTACTCATGCAGAAAAAGAAACCCACTGCTTCTTTTGTTTCAATAGTAATGTATCTTAAATATAATAATTCTCAAATTAATCAATATTGTAATAAATAGAGAATAGAGACCACCGTATGTTATACTTGTGGATTATATTCTATTTAAACTTACTGCTTCAAGTTCTTGTGCTCTGATTCTGTATCTCTCTCTCTGACTTTGTATGATAGGAAGGAGTGAGTCAGCTGCTGTCTTGTTGGCAGGATCAATAGTTATAGCAACTACAATAAATGAAAATGTGTTCATCTTTTTTATATTGAAATTTGCATTTGTTTATAATACATTAATTAAAATAAATAATGAGTCCTTTAAAAATATTGTTGATACCCTAACCCTAACCCTAACCCTAACCCTAACTCTAACCCTAACCCTAACCCTAACCCAATTCCTAGAATATAATGTTTGCAGCAACATCTTGACAGGATTACAATTGATATCAGAAATGTACAAATAATGACACATTGTAGAATCATGTATTATATACCTGGAGCTGCAACATCTTTTACTACCTCTGCTACCATTTCAGCCTCGCTACCAGATGGCAGCATATTCTGTCCTTCCGGTGCACCTCTAAACATGGACGACAAAGCATTAACACTACGAAGATCTTCCTCTAGCTGAGTAATCAGTTGTTTCTGTTCCTGTGCTGTTTTAACAGCCTCCTGATATTCAACCTGCAGATTCTTGTATTTATCTAGAAACAGAAATAACATGATGAAATTATTTGAGCAACAACATTTTGTAAAACTAAATAAAATTGACCAATGAAGACAGAATAAATTCAAATTTTAACTAATTAAATATTGGTGCCTCGCTCGTAGGTTCAAGTTGAGCAGACCGAAAATTTTACTCGAGTTGTCCGTTATAAATCAAACTAAATAAACGCTGCAGACTTTACCTTTACTTCGAGTATTCCAAGGAAAAGGAATATACGTTTGGCTATATAATACAAGACACACATTCAATACGCTTCCAGAGCACCTGAGTAGTTAGTCTTGGTTTTGTTTCTCAATCTGATTATGTCTGTGTAGTGATTTGTGAATAATTATTCGTATTTTCTTTTCTGTTGGTCATTGTATTGTCTGCCATCCTTTGATTTACGACTTCTGATCATCTCCTTTGTATCGTCCAACTTTCCTTTAACAGGTGTCTTTATTGTTGTTACTTTTATCAATACTCTTTGGTCTTTTGGGTAATATGCATAAAGAGTTAGATTGGCAGCTTCTAAGTATGGTTATCAAAGGGTTAGGGTTATGGTCTATCAACAATATTTCAGTTTATATCGTGGCGGTCAATTTTATTGGTGGAGGAAACAGCACCGGAATACCCGGAGAAAACCGCCGATCTGTCGCAAGTCACTGCCAAACTTGATCACATAATGTTGTATCGAGTACGCCTCACCAGAAAGGGGGTTCGAACTCACACCTTTAGTGGTGATAGGCACTGATTGCATAGCGATCACGACGGTCCCTGTACAATATATATATATATATATATGTTAATTTATAACTAATAAAGACTTGATTAACCTTGACGAAATATCTGTGTCACAAAATATCACGGATATACATGCATTGCGTTTGTCATAATCATACAACCGTATTTTCCTAATTCATGACTTGTCACCGGGTTTGTTACAAGGATAGTATGACGGGCGCCACCAGAGGAGCAGACAGGGACTACTCATCCTTCGAGAGCACCCGAGTTCACCTCAGATTTTAAGTGGGATACGTGTTACTCGATCTTTAGTTTTCTGTGTGTTGTTATGTCGACCATTGCTTGTCTTTTTCCCCCTTTTGGTTATTATATTTCCTGTCCTTCTAATTAACGCTTCTGATTACTCCTTGTGGCATCCTCAGACTTTTCTGACACCTTTATTAAGTTAACATATGTATTTATAGATGTATTATATCATTTGCAAAAAAGTATAATTTATCAATTATGTATAAAAATGTACAAACTTGAAAAAAAATATGTCCTTAAGTAAAATATAAAAAAAAGTATAATAAGTAATGAAAATATGACAAAGATAAGAAATGACGTGCTTTATGTAACAATATAAAATCATTTTATGTACCATAACATTTCTACTGAGACATTTCATTAATAAATTTAATGATTCTGACCTGCAATAAAAAACATTATTTACACTTAATGGTAAAGGTTACTTATAAGCTAGGGGTCCATTGGGTCAATCGACATTGAAAGGAAACAAAAAAGTGCAAATGAGAGAGAAAAGAAGAAAGAAAGACAGCGAAATAAAAGAGAGAGGGAAAAAAGAATGAAAAAAAGTGCAAGCGTTTCTTACATTCTCCATTCAGCCACTTGTGGTATTTAGCGTAGAAGACCATATTTCATAGCACAATTAAAAAACAAGAGATTTCTGATACACTACAAACAATCAAATATATCTACACAAAATATAGCCATTCCTAAAAAGTACAAGCGTCTCTTCCATTTAGCATCTCCTTGGTATTTAGTGTAGAAGACCATATTTCATAGCACATTTAAAAAACAAGAGATTTCTGATACACTACAAACAATAAACAGAAATATATCTACACAAAATATAGCAATTCCTAAAAAGTACAAGCGTCTCTTCCATTTAGCATCTCCTTGGTATTTAGTGTAGAAGACCACGTGTCTTGGAAAAATTCGAAATAAGAGATTTCTGATACACGTTAGAACCAAATAAACAGAAATATATTGACACAAAAGATAGTAATTCTTTAAAAAAAAAAGGTGTAAGCGTCTCATCCATTCAGCTTCTCCTTTGTATTTAACGTAGAAGACCACATTTCATAGCAAAATTCGATAAAAAGATATTTCTCATACATTTCAGAATCAAATAAACAGAAATATACTGACACAAATGATAGAAATAAAAAAAAAGTGCAAGCATCTCTTCCATTTAGCCTGTCCTATGATTGTATTTAAGGTGGAAGACCACATTTCAAGTCAAAAGTCGAGAAAAAAATATTCTTGATATACTACAGAACCAAATATTCAGAAATATGTCCCCACAAAAGATAGTAATTATAAAAAAAAAGTGCAATCATCTCTTTCATTCAGCCTCTCCTAAGTACAAGTATTTAGCGTACAAGACTACATCTCTTTAACAAAATTCGAAAAAAGAGATTTCTGATGCACTACATACAGAACCCAATAAACAGAAATTTTTCGATACAAATATGACAACAATTCTTCAGCTATATTGAGACTACCAGACTTGTTGGAGAAGGAAGGAAAATTGTTTTCAGATTGGACCTTTGGCGACGATATGTCGTCAAAAGGTCCAATATGAAAAATCAATTTACTTATACAAATGTATAGTCATTCGTAATCCGTAACCTTCATTGTCAATCATACTTGCACATGAGAGCGATTTATAGTCATTCGTAATCCGTAACCACCATTGCCGCATTGTTAATTATACTTGCACATGAGAGCGATTTATTGACCACACCCTCTCAACTAGCTGAACAGGAGTCATTCATTGCGTAGATGACTAAAGCCATTCAACTAGCTGAGCATGAGAGTCATTGATTGACCATAAATAATGTAACTGGCAAAACCTTGCCCTCAGGTATTGGTGACCTTAGTCGACTTATGTTACCCTGTTTAGTTAGTTAGTTAAGTTATGGTGGAGGAAATCGGAGTACCCGGAGAAAACCATCTGCCGAAAGTCACTAACAAACTTTATCGCATAATATTGTATCGAGCACACCTCGCATGAGTGGGGTTCGAACTCACAACGTTATGATACCTTGTTTAGGCCCTTTGGTTATCTTGTTCCCAAAAACTTTTAAATTATTTGTTTCTCCGATATTTTGACCTTCATAGTACGTGATGAAGGTTACTAGTATTCCAGAAACACGTCGTGTGCAATAAATTAGATATCTACTTTACGTAATTATTTTTTTTATTGGAAATCTTGGTTTTTAAAAGAATTCGTTCTTATGCTTTGTAGAGCCTGTCACCACACCTGGCAATAAAACCAAATGTGTTTCTGACAAGATTTTGACATGTTACATGAGTATACAATCCTAATGTTTTGACTCGGTGTGACAGCTTAGCATGTCAAATTAATGGCTGATTGTTTTTTGCCAATCTAGAATACATAATTTAAAGATATTTCTCTATAATAGCTACCATATTTCATATCGTTGCATTGCCTTAGGTCTTGTTTTGTATGAATATATTAATAACAATCCCTTGAGACAGAGTCAGAAAATTTGATTTTTATTTCAAATAACATTTACACCTAATGTTGCGGTAGGAAAAATGAAATCATTCATACACGGGTTACTGGTTCGAAAGAAATTACAAGATCGATCTTTCAATTTACAAATTGTCCATTGTCTCATCTTGTGAGGTTTATTGTAATAAAAACGTAGATATACAATTTAGTGCGCACGACGCGTTTTTAGAATAAGTTTGTTTGTTTGGTGGTGTTTAACGCCACTTTCAACAATATTTCAGCTATATCATGGCCAATCTGATTAAAATCATATTCTCATCTTGCTTCCGTTTTCTGATATGTCCGTGAGAATCTGACGAAGCGCTGTAGACATCCTCGTGTCAGTTACCTAGGGTCAATGAATGAATTGACCAATCAGATTATCGTAATTACTTTCAAGATTCTGAAAGCGGAAATCTGATTGGTCAATTCACTCATTGACCCTAGGTCACTGACATGAGGATGTCTACGGCGTTTCGTCAGATTCTCACGCAGCGATATATCAGAAAACGGAAGATGAGAATATGATTTTAATCAGATTGTATCGTGGCGGTCAGTTTTATTGGTGGAGAAAACCACCGACCTGTCGCAAAACACTAACAAACTTTATCACATAATGTTGTACACCTCCCCCTGATCGAGATTCGAACTCGCAACATTAGTGATGATAGGCACTGATTGCATAGGTCGTTGTAAATCCAACTACCATAGCATCACGGCTACGACGGCTCCTGTTTTTGGAATAACCTTCATCAAGTACGCTCAATATCGAAATATTGGAAAGCCCAATCATTTAAAAGTGTTAACCCATATGTTATTTTCAAAATATAATATACAATTATCGTTGAACAGATAATCCAGCATATTAATTATGAATCATATTAACAGTTGGAAACAAACATAATCGTTTATGTACATCCGCTTCTATATATAAATAGACGTTAGAGAATACCGAAGACGTTAGAGAATACCGAAGAAGTAATAAAATATAGAATATAAATAAACGTTAGAGAATACCGAAGAAGTAATAAAATATAGACAATACAGAGAAACTGGCAACTGGCAACAAGACGAAGACAAGCAAAACAAAAACACAACATAATGTGCGTTGGACACGAATATACGCAAGCAAACACAAAAAACGTAAATAAGAGATGCGCCCTCCTACAAACAACTGGAGGTAAAGATGAACCGAACATCGTTTTTATGCGGAAATCGTAATTTCACTTCGATGATTCTAATTGGATTGCTATTTCCTCAAAGTTTCAACATAAGGAAACGGACATACATAAGTCATTATGTGTGTTGAACGTCACTGTTTAAAATTGGAATCGTACTGGTGATTGGTGAAAACGTCTGCATAAAACAATTTATCGTATATAAAGTTTCTAATTGAACACAAAATTAGTTTTGCGTAAAATATACCATGTGACACAAGAAGTAAATGCAGAATACATATTCAATATTATGATCTGCAGTTCCAACCAAATTTGCAATTTTACTAGTTACCGGGTATAGTGATTATCATGCATGAAGGAATTTGAATTTGAATTTGAATTTTGGTGTTTAACGCCACTTTCAGCAATATTTCAGCTATATCATGACGACCTAACTCATTGAGCCACCCGGACCCCTCATGCATGAAGGGGTTCAAATGTGATTTACTAAATACAAACACATGAACTAGTTTTATATTGTAAGGATCAAATGTGATCTACTAAATACAAACACATGAACTAGTTTTATATTGTAAGGATGTGAAACAAATGATAGAACTATCAACAATTGAATGTTTTTCATTTCTTTGTACAAAAAGTTTGAAGATACCAAAGGGGTAATTGTAACAGTGTGTTCTTTCCACCAGTGTATTCTTTCCAGAGGACAAGTTACACTTGTGTATTCTTTCCAGAGGACAAGTTACACTTGTGTATTCTTTCCAGGGAACAAGTTACACTTGTGTATTCTTTCCAGAGGACAAGTTACACTTGTGTATTCTTTCCAGAGGACAAGTTACACTTTTGTATTCTTTCCAGAGGACAAGTTACACTTGTGTATTCTTTCTAGAGGACAAGTTACACTTGTGTATTCTTTCCAGAGGACAAGTTACACTTGTGTATTCTTTCCAGAGGACAAGTTACACTTGTGATTCTTTCCAGAGGACAAGTTACACTTGTGTATTCTTTCCAAAGGACAAGTTACACTTGTGTATTCTTTGCAGAGGACAAGTTACACTTGTGTATTCTTTCCAGAGTACAAGTTACACTTGTGTATAATTTCCAGAGGGCAAGTTACACTTGTGCATAATTTCCAGAGGACAAGTTACACTTGTGCATAATTTCCAGAGGACAAGTTACACTTGTGCATAATTTCCAGAGGACAAGTTATACTTGTGTATAATTTCCAGAGGACAAGTTACACTTGTGTATAATTTCCAGAGGACATGTTACACTTGTGTATTCTTTCCAGAGGACAAGTTACACTTGTGTATAATTTCCAGAGGACAAGTTACACTTGTGTATAATTTCCAGAGGACAAGTTAGACTTGTGTATAATTTCCAGAGGACAAGTTACACTTGTGTATTCTTTCCAGAGGACAAGTAAAGTACACTTACATAATCAGAAGAAATCGAAGAAAGACAGACTAAGTACATTGACTAAAAGAAAGGGGACAAGAACGAACCCCAAAACACTACCCCGTAAACCTCCTAGATGGTGTAGTAATGGGTATTGTAACACTGCCCCCCCTCATAACTAGTATCATTACTTATACCTTCTTATAAGTCCATTAATTTATATTTATTACTACTAATGTTTTTCAAACCAATAAACATACGTCTATATAGATGATGAGGACCCGGGTGGCTCAATGAGTTAGGTAGTTGGATTACATAACAACTTATACATGCCTATCACCAATACGGCGTAAGTTCCCGCCCGGCTTTGTAAATTACAAAAAAGGTGCACTCGACTCGCAGCAGCAAATGATAAAGTTTACCAGTTGCTTGCCCATGGTCGGTGGTTCTCTCCGGGTACTCCGGCTTCTTCCACCACTAAAACTGGTTGCCATGATATAGCTGAAATACTGCTGAAAGTGGCGTTAAAACACCAAAAATAAAATAAAATCAATCTATATAGATGACCAAAAGTTTAAAAAAAAATGGTAAAAGTAATGTATATTTGTTTGTAGGAGCGATCATGTCTAATTTACGTTATTTCTGTTTTATGCGCATTGTGGTGTCCAACACATATTGTATTGTGTTTTTTGGTTTGTTTGTCTTGATCGTGTGTACCCTATGTTGCCAGTTTCTCTGGATTGTCCATGTTTGATTGCCCCTTCGGTATTCCCTAACGTGTATTTACAGTTTCTCTGGATTGTCCATGTTTGATTTCCCCTTCGGTATTCTCTAACGTTCATTTACAGTTTCTCTGGATTGTCCATGTTTGATTGCCCCTTCGGTATTCTCTAACGTTTATTTACAGTTTCTCTGGATTGTCCATGTTTGATTGCCCATTCGGTATTCTCTAACTTTTACTTAATCCTGCCCCTAAAGCAGCTTTTACTATATATGTTTTTGTATTGTACTGAGCACCTTAGACTTGTCATGATATATTGCTACCATACGGTTTTATTGACTGTCAAGGCTCAGATGATATTGTATTATGAAGACAGTTATTTGCCTAATAATTTAATTTTGTTTTTTGTAATGAATTCATACGTGTTAAATTATGACGAGTTACGCCTGACATGTTTGAAAAGTCATTAATATAATGTCAAAAAACATCATAAAAATTCATTAAATTCACATAAAACCAACGCATCATACTTGTCACAAATTCATTATACTTTATACTGGAAAACTGAGGCGTGACTATCATCCTCAGTCTGGACATAACTGACAATTAATTATATATATACTTTTTTATAATTATTTTTGAGCACATTTTATTGTCCCCCTATTTGAGTGTACTAAACAATGGTTATTATTCCATTGAACTGTGTTTATGTCCTTGCAAGAAGGTCAAAATAAGCGTAAAATAACATCACTTTTTACAATATCGTATGTGTAAAAATAGGTAGACATCTAATCTAATCCACAACACACGTTTCTGAATAAACTAACAAATGGGGGCACTAAAATCTGGCTGATGGGAGTTATTGAAAACTGGCAGAGATGACAAACGGTAAACCTGCAGATATGAAAAACTGTCAAACGGGATATGCTGAAATATGGCAGATGAGACACACTGAATGCTGGAAGATAATACCTGGCAGATGGGGCATACTGAAAACTGCAAGGTAACACATAATGAAAACTGTCAGGTAACACATACTGAAAACTGGAAGATGGAATTTACTGACAATTTACTGGAATTAACTGGCATTCAGAGCATACTGAAAAGTAAGACGAGACATGCTAAAAACTAACAGACAGGACATACTAAACACTGACGGATATGACATTCTGAAATTTGGCATAAGGGAAACATAACAAATGAAACATATTGAAAACGGACAGATACTGAAAAGCTACAAATAAGACATACTGAAAACGGGCAGATACTGAAAACTTACAGATGAGATATACGGAAACTGACAGTAAGGTCATACTGAAAACTAGCAGATGAGACGTAATGAAAACTGTCAGAATGGACATACCAATAACCGGTAGATGAGACACATGGTTCAACAAAAAATGTAGCTTTGTAGAGGAGCATACAATAAACATTCATAGATGCCACGACGGGTATTACTATTGGAAAAGGAACTTCGTACCCTTCCGGAGCACCCAAGGAGTTCATCTCCCGGTTTTTAGAAGAGTTTTGTGTGTGTAGTGTTATGATCATTAGCTTTGTCCTTATTTTGGCCATTGTATCGCATGTCCTTTAATTTACAGCTTTTGATCACCCCTTTAGTATCGTCATACTATTCTTCCATATATAGTTTTAACGTGTTTTTCAATTGTCATGTGCAACCTCAGATATAAACTTTAACAACTTTTTGAGGGCAGTCAGTATATTAATGAGAGCAATATATTGGTTAAGGAAATAAAACCGTAGTCTATAGTATATAGTATATAGTATATAGTCTATAGTCTATAGTCTATAGTATATAGTCTATAGTCTATAGTCTATAGTCTATAGTATATAGTCTATAGTATATAGTCTATAGTCTATAGTCTATAGTATATAGTCTATAGTCTATAGTATATAGTATATAGTATATAGTCTATAGTCTATAGTCTATAGTATATAGTCTATAGTCTATAGTCTATAGTATATAGTCTATAGTATATAGTATATAGTCTATAGTCTATAGTCTATAGTATATAGTATATAGTATATAGTCTATAGTATATAGTATATAGTATATAGTCTATAGTATATAGTCAAATCTGTATAGTATATAGTATATAGTCAAATCTGTTTTAAATGGTACCCCTATATCACAAATCGCTGTCTATATAAAAGACAGCCTTATTTTCCCCATTAATGAACAGTGCATATAATTTCAACATGCATTAAAAGGGCACCTGCTCATAAAGGCCACATTTACAGGTTCCCTTGAAAGGTCTTTATATACAGGTTTGACTGTACATAATTAAAATAAGACACCACACTTTCTGAGGTATTTGTGCACCTTACTCAACAACATTACAAAACAGATAAAATGTCAAACATTATTTATCTAATTAGATCTTCAGAAACGGTCTTAGATTCCTTTCTATTTATGTCAAATAGATCAAACGTTGCATGTAACCAGGAAGTAAAATTATCCTGGTTACAATAATCAAATAACCAAGTTATTATTCAATGTATCTGGACTAAAATAAGAGAATATTAAATTGACCTGAATGAATTAATTAAGTATTCCAAGATATCCAGGGTACAGGGCTGGCCCTAAGCTAGTTGGACCAATTGCTCCAAATTGGGCCTCGCTGGAGTTATCTACTCTTGGCAGTTCAAGTATACACAACACACTACAGGTTTTACACATTACCTCCTAAGGCCGTCCTGCCAGGGAGTATTTTTTTTTTATTAGCAATTAACTTTCCTATGTGAATTAACAAAAGTATTCAAATTATCAAAGGCCAATAATGCGATTATCCAAGTAATCAAAGGCTAATAACCGAGTATCCAAGTAATCAAAGGCTAATAACCGAGTATCCAAGCAATCAAATGCTAATAACCGAGTATTCAAGTAATCAAAGGCTAATAACCGAGTATCCAAG
>MJUT01047427.1:540568-588634 GCA_002080005.1 Gigantidas platifrons
AACCGAGTATCCAAGTAATCAAAGGCTATAACAGACTATCCAAGTAATCAAAGGCTAATAACCGAGTATCCAAGCAATCAAAGGCTAACAACCGAGTATCCAAGCAATCAAAGGCTAATAACCGAGTATCCAAGCAATCAAAGGCTAATAACCGAGTATCCAAGTAATCAAAGGCTATAACAGAGTATCCAAGTAATCAAAGGCTAATAACCGAGAATCCAAGTAATCAAAGGCTAATAACCGAGTATCCAAGTAATCAAAGGCTATAACAGAGTATCCAAGTAATCAAAGGTTAATAACCGAGTATCCAAGTAATCAAAGACTAATAACAGAGTATCAAAGTAATCAAAGGCTAATAACTGAGTATTCAAGTAATCAAAGGCTAATAACCGAGTATTCAAGTAACCAAAGGCTAATAACCGAGTATTCAAGTTATTAGAAGTGAATAAACAAACTAAAATGTATGTTGGGTGAAGTATTTAATTTACCTTGGTTGAAGTTAGTCCGCTTAAAAGCAGATGCTATAATATACCAAGTTCCATATATGACAGAACTCGATTACAAGTCATATCAAAGTATATGAAGACATTGTCAAATCAGAGAGCTGTCGTTTGTGGTGTTAATATATATCAAAGTTCAAAGTTAGCTGTTAAGACTTTGTCATTGGCTGAGCATGTGTTCACCTAGACACGAACTTTAATTGGAATATGTCAGATGATAGGGTGGCATAGCATATTTGAACAGACTAGGGCGAACTATTCTGTTAATTACTACAAAAAGTACAATTACAAATTAGTTTCAAATCATATACAATCCTACAAAGCTCCAACAACTCTCTCTATATGATGGTATGTTTGGACAAGTTTGTTTATTAGTGTTCATCAACATCTTTAAAGCAATTTTTCAGCTCTATAATGATTACCAGACTCAATGGGTGAGAAAAGACTACACAGTTATAACAAAGTGACCGTTGAAATCACCGTTTCATAGACATCTTGAAACTTTAACACTTAGTGGTGGTATCAAGACTCAAATCAACTCCAGTAGTGTAAGCTATAAGAGGTCAAAAGTCAGGACTCAAACCAACTCCAGTGGTGTTTGAAGGGTCAGAGGTCAATGTTTTTGACCATTTGAACAATCATGCCCCACAACACAACAGATACAAGACATAGATGTAGATTTCAACAGACTTACCATCATGTTTTGAGTAAATAAGAATGTACATGTTGGTCTGAGGGTATAGAGAGCATGTTTATTTGTCAAACACATACTAAAAGTAAAGTTATTAGAATTAGATGTTTGTTGGACTTTAATTTTGTTTTTATTGATAATTCATGTATAATCTTATACAGTCAAACCTGTATTAAGAGGTCACCTTTGGGTCAAAGAAAAAGTGGTCATTTAAGACAGGTAATCTCTTAAAAAAGGTTCAATTCATCATTTATCATGGGAAAATTCAATATTGTTTAGTTTTTAAACATGGTACATACAAATATTCTGCACTCTCTTCATATATATAACTTTCATCATTGTATGTTATATGTGCAATTGCAGAAAAAATGTGTGTCAATCAAAAACCATTGTTAATGGTAATCAAATATATTGTCATAGTAACACATCATGTGACATCATCAGTAGGAATGAGATTAAAAATCAAAAGATTTTCAATTTTCCTTGATAGAAGTTACCAAGGCAAAGGTACAATGCAGATTTCATCTACTGCATTTCAAAATAGGGGGAGTTGTGGCACTTAATGCCACTTTCAACAATATTTCAGTTATATCATGGCGGTGCATTTCAAAATAAACAAAAACACAGTTTATATAGTATATATAGAAAGATTTATTCAATATTAAAGCACCTATATTTGTTAATCAACAGTAATGCAATTATATATATAACCTCAACAAAAAATATAAATGCACTGTTATATTGTTAAAAGACTAGATGTAATACAATCTGATTCAGATGAACTCTTTTTCTGATAAATGTAAAGATCGAATTAAAACAAGTGCACAAAGGATTCTGATAACTTTGAAACTTTCTAAATAGAATAATAACATGTAAATACACACAAATTTGCTCTTATAATTGTATTCTAGTAGACCTGATGTTTTACGGTCCTCTTGATTTAACAGTAATAATTCTATTTCCTGAAAAAGTGATATTTTAACAATTACTATATAGAAGATATGGGTTGTACCATTTTGAATGGGGGTGGTGTAGTCAGAAGACATTTTCAAGGACTCCTTCAAAACACCATTTTTCTGTCTAAAAATCATTGATTGTAAATATTTGCTTTTGACAAAATATACCAAAAAAAAAACAAAAAAACATTAGATATCAAAGTTCCACCATGTTTTTTTTCATTCAAAAATGGAACGATCCTTATCTTCCACCATTTTATGTTTCATTCTAAAATGGAACGATCCTTACATATCTCTTTTTCTTAGAAAACAGAGCAAAATATTTAGGCAGTAAAAGATAAATATCTTGATTATGTAAAATAGTTAAATAAAATATTACAAAAATACAACTGCATAACAAAAATATTTTTTAGCGCAAATAGAATAACAATTTTTATGAATTATATCAATTATGAGATGATGATGTGATGCAAAAAAATGTGAGCTGTGCAACTGAACACATATATGTGCAAAAATACTTTGTAATGAAAAATGTGTTAGAAGTACATGTGTATACAATCATATATTTGTAGATTTACAAGAATTTTGTAATGTACAACCTGTGAATACTATGCTGTGATTATGAACATTGGAAATGTAGGGAAAAATTATTTTTCTCTTTTTCAACCTATATAAGGACATCAAAGTTGAGTTGTGTCTTTACAGTAAACATGTATTAATATCCTAAAACATTAATTAGCTTATGTATGTATGAACAACTTTGGAAATTTTAGGAAAACATAAATTTTCTCATATTTTAACCTATAATACAAATTAGAGTTGTGTTGTGTCTTTACAGTAAAAAGGAATTAATACCCTAAAACAATAGTTAGCTTATGTATGAAAAACTTTGGAAATTATAGAAAAAAATTCTTTTTCTCATTTTCAATCTATATAGAATAAAACTAAAATTTAGAGTTGTGTCTTTACAGTAAACATGAATTAATACCCAGCACAATCCTAACAAATATCAACAAAACAAACTTAATGATTGAAAGATATAAACGTAACATAAACAGATATCAATTTCACTTCTTTGGCTACCAATGTAATATCATTCATAAAAACAGAAAATACGCCACTTAATAACATATGTAATATTATCACATTAATTCTTTCAGTGATATTTTTGTCATTTTTTTACCCCACGAAATCTTCCGAAAAGCAATGTTTGGTTGTCAAATTCTTAAGTCTCTGTTCCAGATATTAATTTTTTAACCTTCTTAATCTTCAAATCAAATTGATCAAGTTCCTTCATTAGATAATATAGAGGAAAACTGACATTAAAAGACACTTCAGAAATATAAAAAATAATTTCTAAAAATATTTCCTTACATCAACATTTTTCACATTTTATATTACTTTTTCCTTTGCTGAATAGAGTATTAGTGCTGCTTTGATTGTCCAAAAATTATTTACAACAAACTCATTGGATTTCAAATTTAATCTTAAAGCTTTATTTTAAATTCAGTATCTAAGACAATCTAATTTGGATTTATATTTCTACCTACTGGTATAAAAGAGGAATCTTTTTTAAACTAATATTATTTTTGGATGAATTGGGATTTATAAAAGTGTCAAATCGTACCATTTAAAACTTATAATTGTATGAGTCATATTTGACACTTCATATGCAAAATAGCTTTCTTTTAACTTCTCTTCTATATTTCATATTTAAAAAAACCATCTCTAAATATCAGAATTAATTGAAATTGCAGCAATCTATTCAAAACTGAAAGAACAGAAAGGGTTTGAACACAATAAAGGTACATGTATATTGCACAGTGTATGTACAAAAATTAATATATTTTCTCCCAAAAACCATTTATCATGATTTTAAAAAATGTGGTTCTCTGTAGCATCCTATTTTTTTTTAAATGATGCTATTATGTAGAATGATGTGAGCAGGTACATTTTCTTTGAATATTGTAGTATAAATGTAAATATAACAAAAGTGGAAAAACAGAGCTTTTTTTAACATGTTAAAAGTTAAAAAATGCTTTTTGTGTCAAATAAACCGTTCTGTGCATTACATACTACTTTCTCAATTAAAAAATCATAAAATAGCACTGAACATAACAAAAATTCTACTACCAAAAACTATGAACACAAAATAATCAAATATTGCACATATATCTGTACAAAAATAAACAAAACTTAACAAAAATCATAATCATAGGCACTTAAAATGCTTGAATTGCAAAACAATAAAAAAATAACGAAGCTATGAAATCTATGAAAGCAAGCGGGAAAAAATAAAACAAACAATCCCTAAAAATTGTCAGTTTGAAAATGGTATTAACAACCTCTGATGTAAGAATCAGTCAACATTGAGTGACAGTACCAAAATAAGATTATAATACAGTAGTCACCCCTCTTATAAACACAACCCCTTCTGTAATGAACAAAAACTGCCTTATAACAACAAAAGGTGGCCTCTCTTGAAAGGGACAATTCAGTAGAATTTTACTATCTCATTTCAATGCACATGAAATCTGGCCTGATAAGAGGGGTGTCCTTTGGTGGGAATGGTCTTATAAGAGGGGTGTCCTTTGGTGGGAATGGTCTTATAAGAGGGGTGTCCTTTGGTGGGAGTGGTCTTATAAGAGGGGGACTACTGTATAACCATACCTGTCCAATCTACCCTTCTTTACAAAATGGTCTTTATTTAAATGTCCACCTTCAACACAAAGTATGAATTCTAAATCCTTGAAGGCATGGGCAAATAGATATGAGTGACAGGTATGAATTCTCAATCTTTGAAGGCATGGGCTGAGAGGTATGAATTCTCAATCTTTGAAGGTATCGGCTGACAGGTATAAATGCTCAATCTTTGAAGGTATGGGCTAACATGTATGAATCCTCAATCTTTGAAGGTATGGCTTGACAGGTATGAATTCTCAATATTTGAAGGTATGGCTTGACTGGTATGAATTCTCAATCTTTGAAGGTATGGGCTAACAGGTATGCATTCTAAATTTTGAAGGTATGGACTGACAGGTATGAATTCTCAATCTTTGAAGGTATGGGCTAACAGGTATGAATTCTCAATCTTTGAAGGTATGACTTGACAGGTATGAATTCTCAATCTTTGAAGGTATGACTTGACAGGTATGAATTCTTAATTTTGAAGGTACAACTTTTTGACAGGTATGGATTTTGAATATTTGAAAAGAAGGAATTTATTTAGATTTTTTCACAGGTCTTAATTTCTGCAATTATTTATATAAATTAAAACAATTATGAAATATAACAAATTTTAACCTTCATTAATTAAAGCAGAAAGAGATCTCTAAGTAACATATTTTGTAGATAATTAAAACAAAATTATGAAGAGTATAAGATAATGTACAAAAATTGAACACATTTTGTATCGATTTGTGTCATTCATAAAATATATATATATCATAAAGCAAATTTGTATATTAATATATTTAATATATATATATACATTTCTAAAGCTGTAAACTAAGAGCTAGAGTATAAAATAAAGCTATATTACATTAACTGTTGTGATGTGATGTGATGTTATGCTTTTATTATTTTATTACAACTTTTGTTTTTCAGAGAAAACAACAAAAATTCACAGATCTGAGAAAATCTTTTGAAATATTTGAAAGGAAACATTTTTTTAAATATATATATATATAACAAGATTAACAACCAGCGTGAACAAAAACAACAACCGGCAAAAAAAATCGTCACAAAATTAATTAATATATAAAGAATACAAATATTGTCTTTGGGATGAAATAATGTAAAATAATCAAAAAGAAAAAAAAAAGGGGGGAAAGAAAAACAAAACAAAACAAAGCAAAGCTAAATCAAGGAGGTATGTTTTTCCACAGTGTTTAATTATTTCATGATATCTAATAATAAGATTATTCTATATTTTCACAAAATATATAGTATCATATATTTTTTCCCTCTATTTAAAAATCAAGGGTTAAGAAAATATGTGGTGTTTGAAATTATGAAGAAATGACTTAAAAAGTAGGAATGTAACAGGCTTCAAATGAGCTTCTTATAAACAAATGTGAAAATAGAAAGATTCTAATACCTAAATTTAGCCATTTAAAAAAAAATAATTCAAGAATAAATTGCCAATATATTTCTTTTTTATGAGGCAAATAGCAGCCATTTTCTTGTTAAATCAAACCTTTATATAACTATGATCACAGCCAATTTTGTTTTATAATATACATACTTTTCAACAATATGTACTCCTTTATTTTCATTCTAAAGTAGTTCTTAGAAATCGCCATATTTATTTTATTTTATTTTGTACAAATATGTAATTACTTCTTTAATTACTTCTCCTACAGATCACTGTGATACTTTTTTTTGGTTGAAAATTAACATTTTTCCTGTTTATATAAATTTTGTAGTCAATTAAAAAATTACAAATATGAAAAATTCAGGGTTTTTTCGTTGAAAATTAACATTTTTCCAGTTTATATAAATTTTGTAGTCAATTAAAAAATTACAAATATGAAAAATTCAGGGTTTTTTCGTTGCAAATTAACATTTTTCCAGTTTATATAAATTTTGTAGTCAATTAAAAAATTACAAATATGAAAAATTCAGGGTTTTTTCGTTGAAAATTAACATTTTTCCAGTTTATATAAATTTTGTAGTCAATTAAAAAATTCAGGGTTTTTTCGTTGAAAATTAACATTTTCCCAGTTTATATAAATTTTGTAGTCAATTAAAAAGCTACATACTAGTATATGAAAAATTGAGAAAAGCAATATCTCTAATATAGAAATAATATTTGCATTAATTTAAATCTTATTTAAATAAATTTCCTTCAGGTACATGTATTACAAAGGTGTGTCTGAAAAGGGGGGGGGGGATAACTCCACCCACTCATATTTAAAAAAAAATCTTTAATATAGACCATCAAAGATTACTGAAATTAAATGCATGGCTTATAGTTATACCCCTTCAATCTTTCTGAAAAAAATAATAGTATATCCATGGTAATCTCTTTAGTGCATAGCAACGGTACCTGAAATGAATTACTGACAGACTTGATCACATCTAATGTCTGTAAAGTATGGTTTGGTTTATGGTGTTTAACGCCACTGTCAACAATATTTCAGTTATATCGTGGCGGTCAGTTTTATTAGTGGAGGAAACCACAGACTTATACACTTCGCCTGAGTGGGATTCAAACTCACAACATTAGTGGTGATAGGCACTGATAACACAGGTAGTTGTAAATCCAACTACCATATGATCATGACCATGTAAAGTAGTTTTAATGGCTCAACCTACTATAGATATAATGCTATGTTTATTTTTCAGGTTATTTATCAATTAATAATTAATATTAATTAGTCAAACCTTTGCACATGAAACATTAGGAGAGTCGTTGTTTTCCTATATTTTCTAGTAAATTGCTATGTTTTGTTTCTCCTTAAAGTACATACTATTTATTATTTAAAAGACTGCTTCAACAAGAACACAATAAAAATCTTATTACAACCTCCATAAAAAATTTAATAAATTTAAATAAATTTTTAATTTCAACCAATAAATTTCACATTTAAAAACCATTTACCCATCGAATAATGGCGACATTTTAAAAATTTATGTCAAACAGCAGAAAGAATTTATTGTAAAACTTTTTGTAAAACATGCCAAATAGCAGTGAAAATTTATTGTACAACTCTTCATAAAAACATGCCAAATAACAGGAAGATATTATTGTAAAACTCTTCGTAAAAACATGTGAAATAGCAGGGAGAATTTATTTTACAATTCTTTGTATAAACATGTCAAATAGCAGGGAGAATTTATTTTACAATTCTTTGTATAAACATGTCAAATAGCAGGGAGAATTTATTTTACAATTCTTTGTATAAACATGTCAAATAGCAGGGAGAATTTATTGTACAACTCTTTGTAAAAACATGCCAAATAGCAGGGAGAATTTATTTTACAATTCTTTGTATAAACATGTCAAATAGCAGGGAGAATTTACTGTACAACTCTTTGTAAAAACATGCCAAATAGCAGGGAGAATTTATTGTACAACTCTTTGTAAAAACATTTAAATTGCCAAAAAAACAGTCTTTATATTATCCTATCTTTTAGTATATTAGCACAATATTTTTACAGTATTTATTCAATGGAGAGGATAAAAAAAACAGAGCTTTGAGTTAGATAATAAAACATTATATAAGGTTTTTGTGTGTGTATAAAAAATAACGATAAAATAATTCTTATTGATGCTTAGAATTTAAAAAGCAAGCACTTTTGTACATCTTAATATCTATATACACTATATATCTATTATAGAAAAAAAAAAGTAACTTTTATGTCTTAAGCATAAAAATAAAGCACAACTTTCACCGATGAAAGTCACTACAGCTAATGTATGATATTCACTAACATATCAAAATAACAAAAATGAATTTCCATGGCAACTAGAGATCTTTGGTTGAGAAAATGTCTCTTAAAATCTATTATTGTTGCCTAGCAACCAATTGGACATGATACGATTCCAAAAAAAAAAAAAAAAGGATGAATATATCAAATATATAAAATTGAAATGATTCAGAAATCGATGATAATTTTAAACACAGTAACAAGTTTTAAACAAATATGCCATAATAATTCACAAAAATTAACAACATTTTCTTAATATCATAATATTTCAATGATTCAAGAAAAATTGGAAAAAACACATACAAAAAAGTTTTTGTTTTTTTTTTCATATAAAAAATATAGAAGCTACCCTTTAAGGATAAAATACTGTTTGTCAGTGATTGTATAAACAAATTTGTGTCACGATTTCACATAATATCATTTTGTAGAAGGCAGAACAACAAACAAATAAACAAAACGAGAACTCTCCAATAATTTCAGAATTCCCACGTTCCAGTTTGAGGGCTATGCTGAAGATTTTTTTGTAGTTTTTCAATGCTACGTACATTATCAAAATCATCCCAATCTTCCTCAGTAGAGTCTATAGCTTTCTGAAGTTTAACGATTTTGTTTAAATGCTGACCATTTTGAGCTTTAAAGTTTAGATCTACGTTGCCCGATTCGTTTTCTTTCTCCAAATCATCGTCCATTTCGACTCCTTCGTCTTTGGATAGACAACTTTTTAAAGTGCCACCGTACATATTTTTTGTCTTGTCTAATTCTCTCCCTTCCGATACATATTTTGGATTAGATCTCTTTCGTTTATTGACTGCCGATGATATATTCTGAGATGATTCATTCAGATTTGACTGCCGATATTCGTCGTTTGAGTTTTCATCAATATCATTAAAAACAGGATAATTACAATCACCCTCTTCATCCAGATCAGTTTTATTTTCTTTGGATTCATCTCTGTCTGATGACAGACTGCCAGATTCGTCTTGTTCATGGCCATTTTGCTGCTCATGTGACCTCCTTTCTTGTGCCAGTTTCTGCATCGCAGCTGGCTCAAACTGAGGGAACAACCACTGATTGTTTGGCTCGTTTCCATGGAAACTAGTTGAAAACTGACTGGTATCGCCAGACAAACTTGAAATGTCACTATGCATTGAATTTTCGTCTGGTTCCGACTTAACATTTGGATTACCGGAATTCCCTTCCATAAAATTAGGACCAACTTGCATATTGCCGATATGCTGTTGTTGCTTAGCTCTCATGCGATGGTTATGGAACCAGTTAATAACAGTTTTGACACCAACGTTGAGTTCATTAGCTAGCGATTCGATTGTTCCCTGATTTGGGTATGGATCCTGATTGTAGGCAAGGCGCAGTTTATCTTTCTGTTCTTCGGTAAAGAATACACGTGGACGTTTTGGCATTGATGAAGAATCGTAAGATCTTTCATCTATACTGCTCCTACGTCTTCTTTGAGCTAAAAATATAAATATATACCGTAAATAAGATTTCAGATATTTTAGTAACAAACAATCTACAATCCATAATTAAATATGTTTCTAGATACTTTATAATACACTATGCTAAATTTAAAGCCAGTAAATTTTGTAGTATGACAGTTTTGTAATTAAAACAACAATATTTTATTTTTGCTCATGTATTCATTTCAAGAATGAATCGATCTAATTAAAATTTTATGTTGATTGTATCTATTTTATTAAAATTCTTTGGTGATAAACCATTATCTAGTCTATTGCCAAAGAATATAAAACATACAACAAACACCAAATTTGAATTATATTGACCATGAAAACGCTTAATTTTTAAAATAAAAGTTTGCAATTAACTTTTGTGATTAAACTGTTACTCCAATAGCCCACAAAATAATATTACCCTATTACAAGCACACAACTGTGTTTTAGATACATACCACTTTTGGGGGTATAAATTGAGGAACAAAAATTGTAAACAAACAACAACAAAATAATTAAATGTAACATATAAAGTTTTAAATTTGTAATTGTACTATTATGGGTCTTGCATATCTTCTGCATTGTGATAGTAAAAACATTACTAAGAGAATGAAAGATGAAGAGCAACAATAAAGATTTCAAGTTTGTCAGTGACTTGCAACAAGTCAGTGGTTTTCTCCAGGTACTCTGGTTTCTTCCACCAATAAACTAACCGCCACCATATAACTGAAATATTGTTGAAAGTAGCATTACCCACCCTAACCCTAACCCGTAATGAGCAAGGTTGAGTGTACAGCAGATGAATCAACACTGTAATGAGCAAGGTTGAGTGTACAGCAGATGAATCAACACTTTACTGTTGTTTACATTATACAGTGAATCCTGTCTAAGCTAAACCCAGAATAAAACAGAATCCAGTATAAACCAAACTTTTGATAAAATGCCAGCATAAGAAATCTTTGTTAATATTAACCTGTATAAACCGAACCCTGTAAATTCTTAACACAAAATTGATTATTTTTGTAATTCCACATTACACAATGACACCAGCCTAAAACAAAATTATACCATAATCGCATATGTCTTCATTTTGGAAGAGAGAGAGATATTTGGATTTTTCAGACTTACAAAGAATTTAAAAGTTGGAGGAAAATTTCACCTATAAAGTTGACATTGACCTTTTCAAACTTGTCTTTCCAAACTGACCATTGACCTTTTCAAACTTGTCTTGCCAACTGACCCTTGACCTTTTCAAACTGATCATTGACCTTTTTAAACTTGTCTTGCCAAACTGATCACTGATCTTTCCACACTTATCTTGCCATACTGTTCATTCACCTTTTCAAATTTGTCTTTCCAAACTGATCATTGACCTTTTCAAAGTTGTCTTGCCAAACTGATCACTGACCTTTCCACACTTATCTTGCTATACTGTTCATTGACCTTTTCAAACTTGTCTTTCCAAACTGATCATTGACCTTTTCAAACTTGTCTTGCCAACTGATAATTGACCTTTTTAAACTTATCTTGCCAAACTGATCATTGACCCTTTCAAACTTGCCTTGCCAAACTGATCATTGACATTTTCAAACTTCTCCTGTCAAACTGATCATTGACTTTTTCAAATTTGTCTTGCCAAACTGATCATTGACCTTTTCAAACTTGTCTTGCCCAACGGAGCATTTACCTTTTTAAACTTGTCTTGCCAAATGGATCATTGACCTTTTCAAACTTGTCTTGCCAAATGGATCATTGACCTTTTCAAACTTGTCTTGCCAAACTGACCATTGACCTTTTAAAACTTGTCTTGCCAAACAGATCATTGACCTTTTCAAACTTGTCTTGCCAAACTGATCATTGACCTTTTCAAACTTGTCTTGCCAAACTGATCACTGACCTTTTCAAATTTGTATTGCCAATTTGATCATTGACCTTTTCAAACTTGTCTTGCCAAACTGCTCATTGACCTTTTCAAACTTGTCTTGCCAAACTGCTCATTGACCTTTTCAAACTTGTCTTGCCAAACTGATCAATGACCTTTTCAAACTTGTCTTACCAAACTGACCATTGACCTTTTCAAACTTGTCTTGCCAAAGGATCATTGACCTTTTCAAACTTGTCTTACCAAACTGACCATTGACCTTTTCAAACTTGTCTTGCCAAAGGATCAATGACCTTTTCAAACTTGTCTTGCCAAAGGATCATTGACCTTTTCAAACTTGTCTTGCCACTCTCACTTACCTTTTCAAACTTGTCTTGCCAAAGGATCAATGACCTTTTCAAACTTGTCTTGCCAAACTGATCATTGACCTTTTCAAACTTGTTTTGCCAAACTGATCATTGACCTTTTCAAACTTGTCTTACCAAACTGACCATTGACCTTTTCAAACTTGTCTTGCCAAACTGATCATTGACCTTTTTAAAATTGTCCTACCAAACTGACCATTGACCTTTTCAAACTTGTCTTGCCAAACTGATCATTGACCTTTTCAAACTTGTCTTGCCAAACTGACCAATGACCTTTTCAAACTTGTCTTGCCAAACTGATCACTGACCTTTTCAAATTTGTATTGCCAATTTGATCATTGACCTTTTCAAACTGCTCATTGACCTTTTCAAACTTGTCTTGCCAAACTGCTCATTGACCTTTTCAAACTTGTCTTGCCAAACTGATCATTGACCTTTTCAAACTTGTTTTGCCAAACTGATCAATGACCTTTTCAAACTTGTCTTACCAAACTGACCATTGACCTTTTCAAACTTGTCTTGCCAAAGGATCAATGACCTTTTCAAACTTGTCTTGCCAAAGGATCATTGACCTTTTCAAACTTATCTTGCCACTCTCACTTACCTTTTCAAACTTGTCTTGCCAAAGGATCAATGACCTTTTCAAACTTGTCTTGCCAAACTGACCACTGACCTTTTCAAACTTGTCTTGACAAACTGATCATTGACCTTTTCAAACTTGTCTTGCCAAACTGATCACTGACCTTTTCAAACTTGTCTCACCAAACTGACCACTGACCTTTTCAAACTTGTCTTGACAAACTGATATATTCCCTCATCAAACTTTCTTTTATAATATCATTTGTTAATATGAACAAATAGCTGGTATTATTTTTCAAATCAATATCAAAGTTAATGTTTCAATTACATCAAACGATGATTTATTCTGAGTTCAGATTAGACAAGCTTCACCATTTGACTTTGTCAGATATAAACTTTCACATTGTACATGGTACAAATGAGACATGAAATGGTCTGCTCCAAACCTCACATTTCAGTCTTCATTACACCTTGTACAATGACACATATATTCTAGAAGATTATTTTACTTACAATTTCAAACTGAAAGCCATCCATTGGACAATCCATTTAAAATTAGATGTTTGTTGTATGTTTTTTAATTTTTGTTTCTTCTGTGATACACAAACAACTAACTACATCCTGTTTGGGGTCATGACATGTAGTCTTACATCCATCTTTGATCGTCCAATCATATACAAAACAGTTAAATTTATTAACCAATCAAACAACAGCTCTTGGCACGTACTTAATTTTGATACCTAAAGATTTAGCAGGCTCTTCGTTGATTGGTCGGTTGAAAATAAGAACACTGACATGACCTCGTACATGATGTTGCTCAATGTTAGTGTATCCCCAAAGAAAAAAAAAAAAAAAATGATACAACCAAAACCTTATATTAATTAGATTGTCCATTATGACAATGGCAGCCATTTTGTTTTATAATATCTAATTACCTAATTTGTCATTACCTTTAACTTCATTCTGGTAATGTTTAAGTCGTTCAACATTATGAGGATCACTCAACCATAAATGCATTTTTATGAAGGGTTCCCTCCCTTTGATACTGAGCATATGCCACGGTTTTGGCTTGGACAAAAGTTCACTAACGGAACCTTGTGAAAGTCCAAGAACAGCTTCTCCAAATAATTTTTGTCCTAAGTTGTGAAATTGTAGAACATCTTTTATTCTGGATGTCAACTCGAGCGTGTCAATCTCAGATGTCATGGCAACCACTTCCAACATGGAGGATGGATATGAAAATGAGGCCCAGTTGTACGGATGATGATTCATAAACGGGTGGGCGGGATGCAAGTGTTGGTGATGGAGATGAATTTGGTGTTGGTTGAGAGGGCGGTGGTCGGTGGGAACTTGGATGGTGGAACTGGTAGCAGGAACATGATTGGTTGGCTTGTCACTAGGGGAAACTACCAAGGAAAGAAAAAAAAATGTCTAAGGAAAATTGAAATGAATAAAAAATTAAATATGCTTGATAAAATAAAATTTGGATGCAGGTTTAGTACTGGCCAGTATAAACATTCCAATATAAGCTTGAAATATATATTTGTGTTAGAATTTGATATCTTGAATAATAAGTAATAATAGCAAAAGGGCTTAATACAAAATTACTGATTTTGAGAAAATAATCAAAATTTGAAAAAAAACTACGGATTTTGAGAAAATAATCAAAATTTGAAAAAAAAATACCGATTTTGAGAAAATAATCTAAATTTGAAAAAAAAAAATTAAAATAATAAAGGCATTAAAGGTCTCTAATGGCATTTTATTGTAAAGTGAAAAACAAATAAAAGTAAAAATTTGCTTCCATTTCTATGAATAAAAAAATATTACAAGTATATAACTGCCCAAAATATCTCAATATCACTATATTTAATAACAATGGTCACAAATTACAAAAAAAAAAAAAAAAAAAAAAATTTATAACTCAAATTGGAATTGAAATGTGCAAATTACCTATGAAATAAATATAATTTCTAATTTGTTCCACAACTGCCTAAATAGTATTCTTAAAATAACAATGAATTGAAGAAAAAAAACTTTGACGCTTACATGGCAAACATCTTAACACTGGTAAGACATGGACAGAGAGCTAGCAGAAGTTTAGGACAAGCCGCAATCATGTTAGATGCTAGATATATATAAATACATATATAAACAAGAGTACATTGTAAACTATTGTATGCTTCAAAGATTTCAACAACTTATATCTAATATGAGTAATCTGCATTAAAAATTATAGGGCCATTTAATATGAGTAATTTGCATTAAAAATTATAGGGCCATTTAATATGAGTAATTTGCATTAAAAATTAGAGGGCCATTTAATATGAGTAATTTGCATTAAAAATTATAGGGTCTTTAATATGAGTAATTTGCATTAAAAATTATAGGGCCATTTAATATGAGTAATTTGCATTAAAAATTATAGGGCCATTTAATATGAGTAAGTTGCATTGAAAATGTGCTCAACACATTTTTCATATACAAAAAAAAATGTAGATGATTTACAATTTTTTTTCATTCTGCAAGATGTTTATAGTCCTTAACAGTCAAAATTTACTCATAGGTCAAAATTATCAAATTTTTCAAATGTAATAATTTGTTATCATAATGTAAGAAATACAAACTTATCAACAGAAAGAGAAATTGTGATATACAGGTTTGATTTGGGTTTAACGCCACTTTCAACAATATTTCAGTTATATTATGGCTGTCAGTTTTATTGGTAGAAGAAACCGGAGTACCCGGAGAAAATAACTGACCTGTTGCAAGTCACTGACAAACTTTATCACATAATGTTGTATCGTACACCTCTCCATGAGCGAGGTTCGAACTCACAACATTAGTGGTGATAGGCACTGATTGTACAGGTAGGTCTTGTGATATACATAATGTATCACGAAAAAAATAATATCAATTGGCTTGAAAGCATTGGTTATTTTTTAAAGACATTGCATAAATATGTAAGTAAAATGAAATTTAAATTATGTTAGTAATATTAACTATTTCTTTTTTCTGTTTTTTTTTAAGAACAGTTGTCTCCCTATGAACATTTTTACCTTCCCTTAACTGAACTTCTTTTATAATTATTATTCTTATAAATAGCAACACTTTTTTTTTTTAATTTGCCATAATTTCTTTTAGTTTTTTGGTTCGCTGACTTCATTCAAATAAAAAGTAAATAAAAGTATGGTTAATTGAAAAATGTTGAACTAAATATGGTAGAAAGGGAGATGACTCTTACAATTTCTGTTATTTATGAAACTTTTTTAAGGTTAAAAGGCTCAAAATTTTAAAAACAAAATAACAATATAGAAGATATGATGAAATGAAAGAAAGATTCCTCAAATGAATAGTGACAAAAAATCCGTCTTCGCACCAATCCACTTGCTCGAAGCAAGTAAACTGGATTCGTACAAGTGAAAATTATGAAAGAATTTGTTTGAATAAATAGAAAATTTTTCTAAATTTGGCTTTTGGGCAAGTAGGTGAAAAAATACTGCAAGGTATACTCAAACATTTGAATAATAAGTATTTATAGAATTTAAGTTGCTGATTAGAAGTTAGAAATATCACATGGCATCAAAATTGAAGCATACATGTTTACAATGTAAAAGATTAGATTGAAAGAATATATAGGAGATTAGTAGGTATATGATATGATAAATATTGGGCAGCCATTTTGTTAATTTGTCAGGTTCAGCCAGATGTTTAAGTCAATGGCATTAAATATGATACTGCCATGCATCCATCCTCCATGTTGGTTAAATCCGTGTATATATGAATATTTGAAATATATAACAGCTACTATATAATATGATCGCCATGCATCAATTCTTTTGCTTTTTTTCTGTTTATATTTATATTTTTTTGTTCTGTAGCATTATAAGCCATTCATCATAAAAATGCATTTGAAAGGTCTCAAAATAAACAATGTATTTTGTCAGCGGCAAATTGCAACTGAACCTACATTACATAGAATACATATATATATATATATATCAATCAATTAAACAAACTTGAATTACAAATCATTTCCCCTCCCCCTCCCAAAATTTCTCTTAATTATATATATATATCAAAAAGTAGTTTCCATATGCAATTTACACACTGACAAATTTTATAACATTTAAACATCATGAATTAATGTTGCTATCAATATATTTGTTGGTATAAAAAAGTATACTTTATGACTATAAATACTAAACAATATAACCCCCTCCTTCACTCTCCCCTTAAATTAAAACTTTAAATTTTAAAATTTAAGTGCCTGGTATTTATTTGGATATCAAATACACAAGTTTTGGCTCTGCCTAAAAATCATGATCCATATGTACATACATCAATTTCATAAAATCAGTGTGACCATCCATTGACTTTCAAATACATAACATTTAAAGAAAATTTGACCCTGTCACCCTTATGACCCTTTATTTATCAACACTGAGGAATAATAAATAAATTGTTCATCTTTATTGATAGAAAAATGTAGCCTGAATGCAGCAATATCAAATTCAATATTTAAAGAAAAATTACTAAATTTTGAGTCCAATTTTCATAAGAATGGAAAATTTCAATTCTAATTATTATCATCTATACTGTCTATTATAATAATTACAATTTTTTTTTTAGAAATATTACAAACTTTACCTTTTTGTAAAAAAATTGGGTGAAGTTTGTAACATTTCTCAAAAAATGTAAATTACGACTATAAATAGGGATTTTATTTTCCAATGTTACACTGGAACATAAAGTCTCCCTAGATCTATGAACCATTAAAAAGGAATTAAGATCAATCATAAATGTTTTAAAACCTAATCATTCTTTTATCCAACAAAACATGTACTACTGTATAAATTTTGTTTTAGATTAGTCAGCAGATATTTAAGTTAGAGCCTTGAAATTAATTATTTAACCCCCAGATGAATTTTATACCATTATACAACCCAGTCCTCTTATAACCAAATCAGTTATTTAAAAAAATTGAACAGATTATTTTTCGCAATCAAACCCCTTCAGTATATCAATAGTGGAACTTGTGCAATCCAACACCTGAGTTTTCCGACATCCTGTGACATCGGACAAAAATTTATGGTCCCAAAGTATTTCTGTTAACTGAAATAAGTTTTCTGACATCCTATACAATCCGACACATTTCCCTGGTCCATTGGTGTGTTGGATTAGACAGGTTCCACTGCATAAATATACAAATGTACATATATATATACAAAAAAATGTATATCAGGTCTGGTTATACTGAAGTTCGGTAATAATGAAAAGATTTCGTGTCTACCTAAAATTTCATTATAAGTGGACTAAGCTGTATGAGCACAATTTTTTTTATATAAAGAGTATCTCTTAACCAAACTGTATATAAAATCTGTCTCTTACTTCTACATATTAAAATGTAAAAAACTTTCCATTCACAGATTATTATTTTTTCAAACTTACCGATTTCACAGGGTATCGAGGCACTTCGCATCAGTTTTTCTGGAGGAATGTGATACTGTGAGGCTACTAGCTTTGGGATTGCTTCACTGTCCTCTAAAAAAATCTGCATTCTAATGAAGGGTTCTCTCCCCTTTTGTGTGAGCATGTGCCATGGTTTAGGCCTAGCCAATAAATCACTAACACTCCCCTGAGAAAGTCCCAATACACTTTCTCCAAACAATCTTTGGCTAATAGAGTACTGACTAAGAGTCTCCTTAATCTGTTTGACTAAATCATCTGTGCTAACGTTAGCATATTTATCAAATTGTTCTTGAGTTATGGCAGGAAGAACAGCACGGAGAGGTTTGGCGGCAGCTATTCCCATATGGGGTCGTGACATCAAGGAATTAGCGATGTTCTGCATTCTCTGTAATGGCGACACACACTCTGGCGTTGAATAAGGAGCAAACTGGTTGTTTTCAAACCCGTTAGCATGACCATTCACCTTTGGCTGAACAAGAAAGAAGGCACTTCCAGGGGGTTGAGCAGATTCTGTTGTGGGGGATTTGTTAGATCCCCCTGATGTTGGCGTTGTGGGTGCTGAGCTGCTGTGTTTACTCAAATCTATCGGACCATTATTGTTATTAATGGACAAATTCAACGTATCCTCTACTGTACTGTCAGGAGGTTCCATTTTGACAGAGTTTATTTCTGGAGAATCATGACATCTCCTAATTTCACCAGGTTCGGTCTGTTCTTGCCTGTGAACGTTGTGCGCCATCTGTTGTAATTCTCGTTGATACATTGAGCTTGCAACCATATTCCCTGCATTTTCCGCTGACTGAGCTAATTTCATTAATTCTTGGCGATAAATTCTTTCCACCATTTCTTTAGAATTTCTATGGTTACCAATGTTGTTTCTGATGCTACTTTCACTTTCACTTTCTCTACGACCATGTGGACTGAGATTGTTTTCTGATTGGCTGTAAGGTGTGCCGTTGGGTGATGCGAGTGGATGATGGTGGCCAGACACTCTAGCTAATCGTGACATTTCCTGCTGATAAATACTGCTAACCATAGCATGAGCTACTTGTTGCTGAAAAAATAAAATATCTCTATAAGAAAACTGCTCTTCTCAAACAAACTAAAATAAGACAATGTAGCTTCTTTTCTATATACATCCCAAAATTGTCTACATGCTGCCCATCAAGTATGTACTATACTAAAGACCAACTATCACTCTTTAATACATTAAACATTTCTATTGTCAATAAAACCTTATTTTTTCCTCTTGTACACAGCATTGATATAATAATATGGAGTAGGCATTGCCTAGATGTGAGCACAGCATTTCTGTATGGCCAGTGTGTATATATTTGAGTGAAAGTTGAACATCACAAAATATAATGAAGTTTTTCTTATTGTTGACATAAACATTTTTTTGGAAAAAATACTTGAGACAACCATCTATCGACTTTGACTTTTGTAATATTTTACACGCCCACTTTTATCAACTTCCGGACGAAAGGATTTCAATCTCATCATTAGGCAGACCCAACTGTGTGTTGCAGGCCCATGTTGCTGTAGAGCTCTCTGTGCTCGCAATAAACTGCCTTTGACAGTATAAAGATGTCATATTATCTCGGTGTGTTTTGTTTTTTGTTTTTAAAGTTTAAAATTAATTTTAGAAGTTTTTGCACTGACAATAAATGTCCACGTCTTCACTCTTGACATCTGTGATCACCCGTAACCCCTTGGCCTTGGATTGAGCAAATAATTTGCTCAAATTATTTAAGATGCTCAGATGATATGAAATTAAATATTTCTTGAAGGTATATTATGTAAATGTAGACAAACAACAGACCAAACTACAAATCTCACCTGTTCCATAGCCTTTTTAATCTGCATCGCCTGTTGTGCCTCATTCAGAATTTGAGCAATACGTTCTTCTGTATGAGCATCTTCTCTTTGTACCGTGGACACTAGAGGTTGAGAACCTGTGAAGAGGACAGGAGGATAGGAGTTAGAGGCTCCTGGTATGCTGACTGCCCTGTTGACTGAAAAGGAAAAGGGGGAATAACTCTGCTTTTATTTTTTTTAAGGATTAGTATACAAAACAGGAGTACAATCGAAAATCCAAACTGACAGTACTCAAAAATCATTATTGGATATAATGCAAGCATTTTAGTTTTACAGAAAGATGGATTTATTTGATATTAAACAAGACTAAAATATGACTTGATCAATAAACTCTCCTATTCACTATGAATTTCCAAATTTTTCTATGAAAACAATAGTACATAAATACATTAGCTTCAAATTACTTTTTAGTCATAATTATTTTTGCATAATTTCCATATTTCTCTTTATGAATTTTGTTTCCATTAAATTCAATATCTATAAATTTTGTTTAAATTGTTATCAAAGTTATTGAACACTAATTAATTTGAAATTAACAACCATTCTTTTTTTTTTTTTTTCTTTTTTTATTAACATTTGATTGAATCTAAGGTTTAAAGGGGTATAAATAATGAAGGGTGTCACACTAAAGCCAATATGGCAGCCAGCATACAAAAAGCAATGCATTCTGGGTATATATAAATATAATCATATAGCAATACATAAAATGTACAATAAAACTGAATAACTTATTGCAATTATTCAGTTTAAAAAGATAAATCATAAGACCAAGTGAAAATATACAAATGGTTCTATTTCATAAATTTTTCAAAATTTCTAAAATCTCATTTTTTATACTAAAAAGTTACTCTATTAGAAGAAAAGAAACTTATAAAAAGATCTTTCATAAATTTTTCATCCTTTTCAAAATTTCTAAAATCTCATTTTTTTTTATACAAAAAAGTTACTCTATTAGAAGAAAAGAAAAATGTTACATGTCAATATCTATCTTTCCATTAAATACAAAATTTACATATTTTTCTGAAACAAGCAACCTGAATAATATGTATATTTTCTTCTTGATCTTACACCAGGGACTCTTCATAACAACTCATAATAGTTTCTCCTAACTTTATAATCCTTAAATCGTCCACTTGTCCCTAGTATCTTATAACTCATAAAAGTGAGAAAAGAATTTGCAATAAGCTACAGCCTCACACAAAAATGGGGGAGAGTAACAGTCATTCTGGTTAATTATACTACTAAACAACCGATCGTCCATACTGACTTTGGGAAGCTCTTTTATGAATACAGTGTCAGTGATAAAGTTTAAAGAGCTCTGAAAACTGTGGAGGTCATAACCCCTAAACTTTGAACTTATTTTCAAAGGCAAAAACTCCTACAAATTTTTTTTAATGTTTTAATTAAATCAAAACTACAATGTATATTACTTGATGGGAAAAAATAGATTCTATTGAAGTGAACATGAAAGAAATACATCTGAACTGTGATGTCAGACAGATAATACAATACAGAAAGAGGAATATGACAATGTTACAAATACTGTCATTAACAAGCTCAACATCACAACAAAATAACAGAACACACAAACATTAAACAACTATGGGATCATGTCAAAATATTTTTTATAAGATTAAAAGATATTATTTGACACATTGATTTAGACATTAATTAAAATTAATGAAATTCTCCAACAAATATATACAGTGGTCCCACTCTAAGGCCAACATCTTATCAAGCCATATTTCACATATGCTGAGATAGTGAAATACTACTAAAGTGTCCCTCCTTAAGAGAGTTCACCCTTCTTACAAGGAAAATTTTTCATTGCAGAAGGGATGGCCTCAAAAGTACATAAAATCTTTAAGGTGAAGGCTGAAGATGTAAGTATGAAATAGACTGCCACTCATAGAAACTGACAAAAAAATGTATAAATAAGGGATATACGACTTAACAATTTGATTATCTTCTTGTTAATAAGAGGGTTTATGGTGTTTAACACCACTTTCAACAATATTTCAGCTATGTCGTTGCGGTCTTAAAGAGGAAAACATGAGAGTTGTCATGAAGGTCCAATAATTCCATAAAAATATTGAAAAGCACTGTCAACATGAATAAATTATCTCCCCTTGATTAGATCTATCTGAAAACCTACTGATTTTTTGACAAAGTGGTTGGTCTTCATACACCAACTACAAACAATAACGACAGATAAAATCTAGATTTCATAAACATGTTAACAGTGCTTTTAAAATACATCTTGAGTATTTATTAAGATAATTATAGTATAGCTACTCTTGTATTCCGAATATCGAAAATAAATAATGAGCAACAATTAGCGCATGAGTGAATTGCAGTGTTGTTTGGATACGAGTGATTCGTATTCAATATTTGGAAGCAAGAGTAGTTATACTATTTATTACATAGATGTCACACTTTTGCTTAAGGTAATGTCATTTAAAAAATGGACTTATTTTTCACTTTCGGATGCTCAATGAAATTTTTGATTGTGACGATGTTGGTAATTAGACGTCTCCGAGAAATCCCTTTTTTTCACTGGGTGAAAAACCGGTTTTTATTTGACTAGGAAATTGTAGCAATTCACGAGCATCTATATAATAATAGCATTTATTGTCTGAATAATACAAATTAAACTGTTCAAAATATATTTTAAAAAAAATTCTGAGAAAAAAGCTCTTGGAAAAGAACAATATAATGGAATACACAATTTGTTCTTACCTTTCTTTGGTGATATAGCTTTCAGTGCTACAATATTCCTCTCGTCTGTCGCCCAGGCATACATTTTTCTGTAGGATTCTCTCCCCTTTTCCGTTAATTTGTCCCATGATTTTGGCTTGGAAAGTAATTCACTAACAGTTCCTTGAGATAATCCCAGGACATGCTTTGCAAAAAGTCTCTGTCCGATATTGTGAATACTTAATAGTTCCCGTACAGTTTTAGCCACTAGCACAGTATCTAATCCTTGAGAATTATTTGGGTCGACCTTGACGACACCAAGGTTCATACCCATAAAGTTCGACATAAAATGGCTGTTGGCAAATTGATAAAACGGTGAAGGAAATGGAGGCATATGGACTGTTTCGTTGGTAGAAATACTGGATTGGCTTTCCATGACCGGTCTTGGTGAATTTTTCTCCTCAGATTCGGCTTCAACCATGTCCTTACTACTAACAGGTGATACAGGAGCTTCCGATGATGAGGGTCTAACTTCGGGTGATTTCTCCGGCTGTTGTTGTTCTCTGTGATATGTTGCTGCTATTTCTTCTCCAAGCATGGTCGCGAAGGCTTCCGTGTTTTCGGAAAGAGCCGGAGTTGATGAATCTCCTGCAAGAAAGGTGCATATGCACATGAAAGAGTTTTTATCCTCCAATAAGGCCAGATAAAAAAAAGCTGCCATTTCCAATTAACGTAACACAACCATGCAACAAAAGTTATTTTACAACTTATTTTTTTGCAAATCTTGCCAAACACATACGTATACACAACAAAAATGGGATACACTATTTTGTCAAACCCTTTTCATAAGCATAAACACCTTTCTTGATTTCAGGAATAAAAACAATTTTATAATAGAATCATTGGAATTTCTTGTTTTTTATACACCAAATTAGTGTAAGACACATTCCATTTAAAATCTGTTTATTTCTATTGATACGTTCCCATGGTAACAGGGGGAAACTTCAGGAAATGAAAATATAGGGTTTGAAAGATGCATGCATGAATCAGAAAAGATGCTATAACAGTATTTATTGTTTGGTGTATAAAAAAGACATCAAAATTCAAAGAATTCCTTTGTTTCAAAATGATGCAATCAAATTTGATCGCATAGGGTAATGACTAAAAATCTAGGTGTCTAAAACAGTGTGTTAGTAAAACGCCAACCAACTCTTTGTTACTGAAAAAGCTGTGAAGTGTAGGAGGGAATAAAACATTATCAAGTTTAAATGTCAGTGAAAACAAATCAATTGTAAAGATTTTGTTTGATTGATGTAAATGAAGGAGAAATACAAAAATGGGTTATTGTTATTCTAGCTTGTATACAAAGGGAGATAACTTGTGTATAAATTAAAGTACAAATAGAAACAATTCTGTCAAACAAGCAAAATAAAAAGCATAAGCAAGTAATGAAACTGCTTCCAACAGTATTTTTTTTAATAAGATATCGGAAATCTTATGAAGTTCTTTTTCAAAGCTAAGATTAGAGTAACAAGGAAGTAAATTGTCAAAATCAATTCATAGACGATAAATATCTCATGAAAGAAATAGAAAACTAAGAATATCACATTTATAATAGGAAATGACATATCTGGTCTGAAAATAGCCTAACAAAGAAGAGATATGCCTAAATCTATAAATAGCTGAACAAGGAAGTGAATTGCCTATGACTATAAAATCTAACCCATTCCCATCTTACCTGACATTTCACTGTTGGAAACCTTCAATGTCGTGTTCTCAGACTGTAACGCTCTATTTTTCTCCAGAAGTAACGTCTCTAATGATTTAGATTTGATATCTTCATCCTCGTCTCTACCGAATTCCATTGATTTTACAACACTGAATAAAAAAGGTAATGATATAGTGGTACAGATTTTGTATATCAACGTCTTGTAATGAATTATTGCATAAATTTCGCAATGCGTCAATGTTTGACTGGTTAGGTTTATGGTGTTTAAAGCCACTTTTAACAATATTTTAGTTATATCATGGCGGTTAGTTTTATTGGTGAAGGAAAATGGAGTACCCGGAGGAAACCACCGACATGTCGCAAGTCACTGACAAACTTAATCACATAATGTTGCACACCTCTCCCTCAAACTCACAACATCAGTGGTGATAGGCACTGATTACATAGGTAGTTGTAAATCCAACTACCATATGATCACAGCCACGATTTGACAATATATAATGTGTTGCCATTCCATCATGAAAGTCGGCCAACTGGAAATATTTTGTGACATCCCTTAAAAAATTAGAATATCTCAGTGGATTATTTTCAAACGTTATGCCTCTTGTATATTTCAAATACCTTTGTCTTGTTTTTAAATAAAGCAGTTATTTTAAATTCCACATTTTGTTCTTTATAAATAAAATGTTTTTCAAATAATTAGTATTAAATAAAGTTGGTAAAACTAAGAGAAAATCAATGGATAAATGATAAGCTTTAAGAAGACATTTTTAGCACCATTCCTTCCTTAAATGTATTGTTAGACTTCATTTACAGCTAAAACTTGTCATGTCAAAGTCGGAATAGAAGGACCAAATGATTGTTGGCTTTGAGCGTACCTGATGAAGGTTATTCAAGAAACGTGTCGTGTGCACTAAGTTTGTTATCTACTTTAAAAAAAAATTATGTTGAAAAATCAAAACATTCGAGTTACTTGAGATAAATTAAGTGGAAAGTTATGATGGACGGACACAATTTTTGCTTAAAGTTATCCAATCCAATGAAAAAAATTATTGGAGTACAAGTTTATGACGCTTGACTGTAAGTTCATCTACATTCTATATTCCTTCTTGTGAATTTTTTTTTCAGGAAAAAATTTAGTTTTTGTCAATTTTACAAGTCATGGATAAGCTAAGTAATTTTTTTTAACAACTATGACAAAACAAAACAACAAACAAGGGCAACGCAAAGCGTGGCGTATCCCCTCGCCTAAAAATTTGACCCGGTGACCTTGAAAGTCAATAGGGTTCCAGATTCTCTTAATGATTAGTCCAAGTATGTACCAAGTTTGGTCAAAATCCATTGAAGGATGTTGATTCTAGAGTGTTCACAAGGATGTTACGGAAGCACGGACGGATGGTAGCGTTACTATATCCCTTTGCAATTTCGTTGGCGAGGGGATAACAAGTAATCCCTCCNAAAAAAAAAAAAAAAAAAAAAAAAAAAAATACAAATACAATGCTGGTTGCCTACTTAAGTTCTCTTTTGATTTCCTCATAATCCTGTTGTGTTTTTATCTTTTCCTCTAAATATTTGAAAGCTTGATTCTTCACTGTCAGTTCTTCTTCTAAATGTTGTACCTAAAATTATAAAACATTGAATCCCTATTATACAATGTCAAACTAACGAATCAATTAAAATATGGGTTATGGTGTTTAACACCACTTTCAACAATATTTCAGTTATATCATGGCAGTCAGTTTTCTTGGTGGAGGAAACAGGAGTACCCGGAGAAAAACCATCGACCTGTTGCAAGTTACTGACAAACTATATCACATGAATCGAGTACACCTCACCTGAACAGGATTTGAACTCCAAGTGTTAGTGGTGATTGCATAGGTAGTAATAAATCCAACAACCATACGATCATGACCACGATGGTCCATTCAATTAAAACATGCTAACGATGATAAGGCAATACACATTATTTTCTTCATGAAGACTAAAACGTTGTGGGTGGTGATATCTGTTAATTTTGTTTCTTTATCAGTGATTTCTTAGCGTTAGTCAATATCATGTTTCTTGAATTGATAAATCGTTATATTAAGCTCAACAACAATCAATGATGTTATGATCTTTTTTTTAGTTCCGACATTTGAGATTTATTTACCTTCATATTGAATTTCATCCTTAATTAATTAAACCTAGCTTACATAACTGTCCTCTTTTAAAAATTCTCTTAAGATGGTCAAAATGAGATAAATCTGACTGTCAAGTGGAATTGAAAAAAACCCACCTTATTAAATGATTCCTTTCAATGTAACAAAATGTGTCTTGCTAAATCATAGAAAGGCATCCTCATTTTTAAGTAATCAGGGCTTTAATTAGTAATATATGCCCAGTTGGATAAAGTTATCCATTGAATAAATTTGGTTGTTCAAAAATTTGACCAGTTGCCAAGCCTTTCCATTTGAAAACTTTATCCAGTGTATTGACCAATCAGGCCCTCAGGATTAACAGTCTTTCACAGTCGACAGATTTTCTTAACATGAGTACACAAAGTTCACAGAATTCTAAGATGAAAGTTATCAGAATGATGATGTGAAGTCGATACAAAAATAAGATTAACATATAAATATTATTTATTCATTATTAATTACTTTTTCTAATATCATAAATTTTCATAATTGATCAAGATTTTCTGTGCAGAAAAAGAAAATCTGTCACATTAATTTTCTAAGAAAATATATAAAGCTATTATACATATATATATACCAGTATATGAATATAACCTAATATATTATAAGAATTCAGACCTTAAATTGAATTTGCACTTTCAAAATGCTAAGAAAACTCAATCTTAAGACAATAATTGTGACAAGATTGAATTTAAAATTAATTATTGTCACTTTTGGGAAATCATAGGGGATCATGTATATATATCTATATCTATTGATATGTCAAAATCAATATACCGAATTGCAATGTTTTCCAATACCGATCGACCAGTGATCACAAAAGCCTATGAAGTTTACGCCAGCTGTCAATAATTGATTGAAATTAACATCGTTTCTATGGCAACCACTTTTAAAGATTGTAACATTTCAGAAATCTATTTCTAACTCAAAACACTGAGACAGTAGAACCCAATAACCATTGTATTTAAGACAAAAAAAATCAATATGTTCAGTTCATTGATTAACGATGAGCATCTGATATTAGAAAACTTTAGGAATCAATGATAAAGAGGCACTGGGGAGGGAAGGATATAAATGAGTTTTATTAGTGAGGCTCGAGGGGGAAAAACCATGAGAAACTTTTGAAAATAATGGTAATTATGGTTCTAATGGAAAACCATTATGTTTCTTGATAGAATCTATTACACGTAAACACTGCAGCAGTTTCAACAATCATAGAATTAAACAGGAAATATTTTCCGTAGAGTTAGAGGGTTATGGTGTTTAATGCCACTTTCAACAATATTTCAGTTATATCATGGTGGTCAGTTTTATTGGCAGAGGAAACTGGAGGATCTAAAATAAACCAGGCTCTCATATTTTTTTTGTGGTGCATATAGGAAGGATATTAACTTATATGTGCATTTTAGCCTAGATGTACTTCTTTCATTTCATAATTTAAAAACACATATTTTTAAACAACACTTGTACAGTTGGTATCGATTCCTTAATGAATTTCAACTTTCACATTTTATATATATATATATGCCTTCTTCTTAAAATATTCCCGAACAAATTTTGTAAGGTGATTAAAAAGAACAATGAAGTATTCTGAATTTTATTGTGAGAGAAGCCTGTCGTTACTATGGTAACTTTGAAATTGAGGTTCATGGGTGGCCAAGCAGCTAAGGACTTCTAACCACAAGCCACACCACCTGACATCTTTGTATACAATGAAAACAGGGGAAGCAACCTGTGTCTGTCATCAATGAGTTTTACCTGAGATGCAGTTGTTTCCCTTAGTTTGTTTAGTGATGCCTGTAATCTCTGAACATCTTCTACAAGTTGAGCAATCTGAAATCAATCAAATATGAAAAAAAGCACATAAATAATATTGAAATTCAATAATTTTATTTAAATTATATTCAAATTTAATTTTACTTTATAAAATGATCGATTTCAATTTCAATTAAATTCAGTGGTCTATTATATTGAGATACATTATTTATAGTGTCAGTGCATGTGAACACAAAAGAAAGTCCATCAAAAACTAAATAGTATCTCTACCCTTCTATATACTTTGTGGATCTTTTCAATAAGCACTATGACCTTCTAAATTACGCCAAGATATAGCTGAAATACTGCTAAAGTTGGCATAAAACACCAATCAATCAATCTTCTAAATTATCTACCTTCACCTAACATTTCCAATACAAATTATAACAATTTTTACTATTTTCTTCTTAAACAGGTCTAAAATAACCTTTTTTTCTTTCATCAAGCTCTATATTAATACAAGTTCTAATGTAGGATTAGAGACTGATTTTTTACCAAAATAAAAATAACCATATATATCAGATATATCACGGCAAGAGCAAGTTACATTTCAATGAGATGATATTCGTTTTGCACTAGAACAACATGCTTAGTTGTATTTTTATAGTGCTAGGTCAATGAAACAACAGTCAGAAGGTAGACATGTTGATCCACAGGGACACATTATCCTGATTCAGAACCAAATTCTGAGCCGATCAGTCTTTTCTCTTACTCTTTAATGTTGCATGCTTAGCGGAGAAGTAACAAATACCAATGTTATAGTCTTTGGTTTAACTTGATAGTACACAAACCCACAATCTGCCACAATAGAGCCAAACAATATAACCAATACACCACGGGTTCTGTCTTTGAACATATCAGGACGGCCCTCACACCAGAGGACATATAGTAATATAACAGAAATGTACTTCAATTTGAAATTAAAAGGGTCAGATATTTACCTCTTTCTCCTTGGCTGCCAGTTCTACCTCCAAACTAGATCTTTGTAGCATATCAATAGCCTTGTCCATGTCTGCCGTAGCTTTGTGTGGGTTGTCTCCCTCACGTTGACTCTGCTGTACCGTAATCAACTGTTGTCGTAACTGTTCTGTTTGTCTTTCAGAAGCTGCTGCTCTCTAAAAACAAAAGTAAAAAAAAAAAATGAAATGAAATGATACCTCTTTAAACTGAACCAAGAAACCCCCCCCCCCAGAAATTGCTTCATATAATGTGAATCCAGATTCAAGTGGACCCAAACATTGTACTTGAAGTGCAATATCTAGGTCATGAAATGTACAAGCATTGTCCTTGAAGTGTAATAGCATTGACCTTGAAGTGTAATATCTAGGTCAGGTAATGTAAAAATATTGTCCTGAAAGTGTGATATCTAGGTAACGAGCAAGGTCAACGAAGTGTAAAATCTAGGTCAGATGAACTTTTTTATCATATTCTTTCATTAACATTTCAATTGTTGAAATAATTTTTATTATATTGGGTGAAGTTCTACTTAAACTGTAGAAAAGCAGAAACAAAAATATTTAGTTGGTATTTATGTACATACAAGTATATGATATATTTTCTGAAGCTCCATCCGTAAGTCAAATTTTATGGTTCTATAGTCATAAAACTTTTTGAGTACGATTTTCATACTCAAATTCAAAAATCATCCAATCAAAACACTGTATTTATTTGAAAGAGTGTTTTGATTGGTCAATTTTTGAGTACGAGTACAAAAATCGTATTCAGACATTATATGACCGTAAAACCAGAGATATATTAAATGTCACATGACCAGACAGACAATCCAAACACTGTATCCTATCTCTGTCTCGTCAAAGTGTTAATTTTAAGTTTATTTACATGTCTGGTTATTTCAAGTTATCACTCTTTCAAGGTGTACATTTTCAATTAATCTACATACATATCTATTATAAGTACCGGTAACCTTTCTTCAATGTTTTTATCAAACTAATAAGTGTTAAATCACATGTAGATGAAAGTTGTTTTTTAAACTTCAGGACTGGGTTGCACAAATGTTGATTAAATTTAAATCTCAATTAAACCTTAAGTGTAAATTAATTCTATGTACATTTCAAGTAAATTGAAGTCTCAATTAAGTTTTAATTGACACTTACATTTAATTGAGGTTTTTGCAACCCAGTCCTGTATTTCACATCTAACAAGAAATTTTGTATTCAGGGTCTACATACCAAACAGGCTTTATATATTAAAAATAGAAAAATTCATGTCTCTAACATTTACATCTATTAGAATTTAATATTTTATCTTTTGTCTTCTAGAGTGTAATAACATAATCATTTGATGAAAAATTTTGTAAAATGTTCGACAAAATTTAAATCTAGGAAGCTATGATATTCATATAGGTATGCATTTATGGCAAACAAACAACCACCCGTGTTTTCCCTAACCTTAATTTTTAGTGCCTACTGTAATGTTTTTGTCGTCATTTTCATACAAGCACTGTTAAAGTCAGATCCTTGCCCTAGCCCTAGGTAAACCCTCCTTTTTTTTCAAGAATGTTAGCAAAAACACAGGTATATACCAGTATATATTTTGGCCTTAATATGATCAATGCAGATAGAAACCTAACTGGGAATTCATGTTAATCCCTAAAAGTACATAATTACAAACAACAAGATTTGTTGTTAGACTGTTGATCTTAAATTGACAAGAATTTTCAATTAGAAAAGACAGTCTACATCATTACAACAAATTTGAAAAATCAATATTGCTTCTTGAACGCAAACGTAACACAAAAACAACTTATTTCAATATATATTTCTGCAGTTAATTACGTATTATTTCAATATATTTCTGCAGTTAATTACGTATTATTTCAATGTACATTTCTGCAGTAAATTACCGTACGTATTATTTCAATGTATATTTCTGCAATAAATTACCATACGTATTATTTCAATGTACATTTCTGCAGTTAATTACGAATCTTATTGTAGAAAGTATTTTATTTCTTAAATCCAGAAAATAGCTATTAACTACTTGTTTGAATAAATAATTAATCTGGTCGTTAACTTTTTTAAACATCAATTACCCATGCATATCTTCCATTTGTTTTATCGCCTTATTGAATAAATTTGGTCCCCGTCACTTTGAAATCCATTCTTATAAATTCACAGTAATCCTAAAGATATAAATAACCGTGACAGTTGTTTTTTTTTACAATAGTTTTACTTAAAACATGTATAAATTCTAGATTTTCACCAGTGCATATCTTCTGTTTTATCGCCTTATTGAATAAATTTGGTCCCCGTCACTTTGAAATCCACTCTAAATTAACAGTAATCCTAACGATATAAACAACGGTGACAGTTTTTTTTTACAATAATTTTACTTAAAACATGTATATATTCTATTTTTTCTAAATTAAAAATTCAGTCATTTCTTAAAAATTTTCCTCTCAGTTATAATCAATCTATATTAAATCCATACTTCAAAATTCGTCTAACGTTGTAGTTTGATAGAAACAGTTATTTAATCAAACTAAAAAAAAAACCACAAGCTGCAGGTGATTCACTTTATAAGTAAAAATCCAACAGATAGTTCCCACATATTTTTCATTCTTAAAGAACACACTTTTCACAATTTTAGTCTAAAACACGAGACCAAAAACTTGAAAAGTTAGCTTATACAAAGTTACACTGTTGCTTTTTATTTCAGCGTCAAACATTAAACCACTTTAGTTTTTTCTCTCTCTATTATGTAAGGATCCATTGCATTTCAATTCTCCGGTCTTTTATTCCCCGTAAAAATAATCAAACTAATATAGACTGAAACTTATTAATCATTCGTTTCATAATTTCAAATAAATTTCCATTTTGGGATTGATACAGAATAATTGTAGTCTGTCGTCGATCAATAATGGGTCAATATTTGATTGATTTAATGTCAGGCTCCAGTCCTCTAAAATCAATACTTGAATGTTAAACAATTGATTATTTGAGACTGTTTTCCAATCAACAGCAAAAGAAGAAATTCATGCAATAAAAAAAAAAAACAACAAAAAAGTTCTACTTTTTGGTGTATTGATTTTATTTCTTTGTGAGTTATCTGTCAGTGTGTCGTAAGAAGTTAGATAACTCCACATTACATGCAAATATGATACCGAAGATCATTTTTCGATATATTTTACAATTATATTTTGAATTGGAAAGAGGGGATCATCCAGTGTCTTGTTTCATGCCAAGAGGAAATAGACATGTAAACACAACGGATGTCGATTTCAATATTTCATTTGAAAGTCTGTATTAACTGAAAATCATTACTTAAAGATCTCATAAGAATTTAGTCATCTGAAATTAGTGCTAAAAAAATAAACTTGGTGAACATTGCTGACAGATCGATAAATGTTTTTTTTTTGTTTTTACCTCATTTGCACGTTCTAATTCCGACATCACCATCTCCATTTCATCTGATCTGAAAACAAAACAAAAGTTAGGTTTCAATGAAAATTTAATAAATCACAAATTTCATTGTAAGGGAATGACCATTTATTTTGGGGAAGGGGAGGGGTGGGCTAGGTTTTTCTCTTAAAAAAAAAAAAATCTGTCGCTAAATTTTATTGAAAACAATATATTGACTTGAAAAATACAAAAAAATAAATCATCTGATCCTGCAGTTTAAGGGAGGAGAAATTTTGGTAAAATTCAATGAAAAGAATTACTAATTGTTCATGTCCAGAACAGAACAATAATCTTATTTTTGTCTTGTGTGAAAAAATTGTCTGACTAAGCATAGAAAACATAGTTCCCCCACCTAAATGTTAAATGGTCATTCCCTAATGATGAAGAACTCTCTTTAGTCTATGTAAATGCTGATGTTAGCACTAAAATATAATCCAGTAACATGACAGCAATCAATTTTCAGTTGAAATATATAAACTAGCTTGGAGGGGGGGGGTTAGGGCTATGGTGTTTAATGCCACTTCCAGCAATATTTCACTTAAATTGTGTCGGTCGGTTTTATTGGTTGAGGAAACCAGAGTATCTGGAAAAAAACATTGTCCTGTCGCAAGTCAATGACAAACTCTTTCAGATAACGTTGTATCGAGTACACCTTGCCATGAGCATGATTCTAACTCATAACTTTGTGGTTATAGACACTGATTGTACAGGTAGTATTGTAAAACCAACTTGAAATACACCTTAATATATTGGTAATCACTGTGATTACAAATATCGTTATATAATACTACCACGTCATATCGCCAAGGTTAGACTGCCATTTTTTGTGTGTATTGAGGGCTTTCTCTTAGTTTTCTCACAATAATTTATATACAAATGGAACAAATCAAATTAATGACTTAATCCTTTGGCTATTTTGAACTGAATGTTTTCTTGTAGTGTAAGACATGAATCTTCTGCCACAAAAAAAATAGGCCCTCCAGATCTATGACCGTGACAATAGCCAACTCTATATTTATCGAAATTAATGGAAAAGCTAAAATCAAAGGACAAATAGCTATGATCTATCGAAGGCTTTTCCCATCTGTGATCCTAACTGAACATGACGTATGGTAGATGTCATCCTGATTTTGCTAGCAATGAATCTTAATTAGATATAACCTGTAGCCATTGAATATCACAGGTGGATCAAACTTATAGAGTTATTTCCCCTTAAACCATTTATAAAGTCAAATTGTATCCCCTTGTTATATACGAAGTAACTCATATCAATATACTAAATATTTCTAGAATTTCTGCACTGCTACAAATTCCAAAGATTTTTTTAAGAACAATTTACTAAGTATACTTTTACTGCTATCAGTACACAAATAATAGGTAGTAAAATTATGATCTTAAAAATTTCGTATTTTTGAAACGTTTGATTGATTTCAGAATCTAATAACCATTTTGACTGTCTTGATCAACTCTGTTTATCTAATCACACTACAAAAAAATATTTTGCATTAAAAAAAAAAAACTCTGGCCTCCCTACTATTAGAAATATTCATGTATTACAAAAAAAGAAATGAATAAATAAAAAAATAATAAAAAGATACAAAAATGTGTGGCCATGATTTTTTTGTAAGGATCAATATAATGTTTTGCCTTTTTTCTTCTATTTTTTGGACATTTCATTATAGACAAAAACTCATGGTACATGCACTGTTAGTAACCAACAAAGAGTTTTCCATCACTTTATGTATCAAAATGATTTTGCATGCTATATATGGACTAGCTGTATATTAATAAATGAGTTTTCCTTCACTTTAGGGACAGAATGTACTATAATGATTTTGCATGCTATATATGGACTAGATGTACTATAATGATTTTGCAGGCTATATATGGACTAGATAATTTTGCAATTTATTCCACCAGCAACTGATGCATTTGTAATTTATGTCCATATTTATGTTGTGTAAATTATTGAGGTTATTGTTTTTTCATAAGTACCATTAAAACTAATCACTTGTCACTGGGTAAGCAATTAAAACGCTGGTGCTATTTATCATGTGGGACCTTCTGAACTCTTGTCTATGGCATATGTCATATTTGTTCAAGCAAATAAACCTTGTTTACATCATAGGAAATATTTATATATGTCTATAGGTGATTTTAATGTAGGAACAGTAGGCAAAATAACATCCTGTTTTTGACAGCAAATTAATTACGGAAAATGGGGGGAAAAAAGAAAGGTTTGATTTTTGATTTTCTTTTTCTTTTTTTTTAGGAAAGTGTGACGATTTCCATTTGAATAAAAATTAGAAACTTTTTTTTTTCGAAATAAAGAAGGAAATTTTGATAAAAAAAACAAAAACAAAAACAAATAAACACAGAAATGTTTGATTTTTTAATTAAAAAATATTTCTGTTTAGGAAAGTGACGATTTCCATTTGAACAAAAATTATAAAAGTCTTTTTTAAGATGGAAATTTTGATAAAACATAAAAAAAAATGTAGAAAACATGAACATTTTTTTTTTATGTTTATGTCATTTCCATGTAGGTCCCTTGATTAAATCTAGGTGTATAGCTATAATTTTGATCTTTTCATTTGTGTTACGAAAGTTTGAACTATTGAACTGACTATCTATGGTTGTCCCAAAACATAAAAATAATTCTTAATTCCAAAAAAAATACAATTGCAAAGCAATTCTTAAAACTTCAAAGGTAATTCTATCTGTAAATTTCAATAAAACAAATAATTTACAATAAAAAAATAAAAACATTATAGCCGATTTAACAACTAAATACATGTAAGGAGTATAAGAAAAAACACATTCTTCTCTAAACATGTGATAAAGACGACCAAAATCGCCCGGAGACTTCCCCTTGTTTTTCGATCAATACAGGTAAAATAGTTATGTATATTTGTTCTACGATCTAATTAATTTTCCTTTTTGATCTGTAATTTGGCTTCGGAACACGAGCTAGCCCGCAGCTAGATGTCACCATACAATGGGCAGGGTGCAGGATGTACGATGTGCGATATAATTTCTGTCATTTAACACAAATCAAAGTGATCGCCTCGTGTCAGGGGGTCAGTTATAATCAATTGTAAGGTATATATAAAACTTGTTAACTGCGACAATATTGGTTTATATTGGTTTTTTATTTGGCACAAGGTGTATTGTGCTGTCAACCATTATTGTATATTGATAACATTTCCACGATTGATAGTTTTTATTTGAGACAAACATTTTCTCTTTGATCATTTTATTTCTGATTTTTATGTTATTTAAAATTTACGATGTGTTTCTAAAAATAATGTGCCAGTTCTCGAAATGAAAATTTAGATTTACTGGTCCGAATTAAATTCTGGAATTTATTTTTTATATATTTTTAAATAAAAACTGAAAAATTTAATGGTCCGAACAAAGTTTCACTGCTTTTGGGCCGGAGGACCAGTGGTCATCGTGAGGATTGATGAACTGTTTTTTACCAAATTTTGTTGGAATAGTAAACATAAATTCTGGTCCCGGACAAAAAAACAATACAGATAAAATCATAGAATTGTTAAAAATTTGATAACAAGTGTACTGACCAATTAAAAATCATGTTGCGTTTACAACAATTCATTTCAATTGACAGATTATAACTGATGAACTTCGTTAAATGTCAAAAACTGGGTCTTTATCAGAAATTTTGGAACAGTCTAAAATTGATGTTTTTTTTTTTCACCCAATGGTTTCAACTTTAGAATATTTCATTTATTGTAAACTTCTGTTTAATTGTTCGTTAGAAAGTAAAACTCGTAATTTTTTAATTACGACAAAAATAAGTATATTCTAACTATAAAACAACTATACAACTACACTCCCCCCCCCACCCATGCCAAACAAGATTATTCTGTTTTCAATGAAAACTCATTTTATGATACTTACTCTAAAATCAAAATAATTTACTTGCGATTTTTCTTTTTTTAATGATATTGTTGAAAGTGGCATTAAACACCATTACCCCCTAATCCTTTTGATTTTAATTATTAATATGAGTTTTCGGTATTCTTAATGTATTCTTTTACAAATAAAATGAAGAAAATAAAATTGTTTTTTAACATGATAGATATAATATAATGATAAATACCAACAATAATAAGCTTAACAGTGAAAATAATTTGTAATAAAGTTAAACTTCATATTTTGCAAATCGCTTGAAAATTTGGTTACAAATTTATTAAAAAAAAATATGCAAATTAGTTTGTAAATAATACCGTAATGTAATATTTAACAATACAAAATTCAATTAAAACAAACAATAAACCTGGAATTTACTTTACAAAAATATTTTCATATCAAAATAAAAATTTACAATATATAAATCTCTATTAAATTCCTTGCATTGTGTACACAAATTTTAATTATATAAAAAATTCATCAACCAGAGCAAAAACTCACCTCACACATTGAATATTCATTTAATTTTTTCCCCAAAAACGTAAAAATTTTACATATATTTTCAACAGTATCATCATGATGACTTTTTTACAACTAGTAATTAAAAAATTTGCAACTGAACAGAGTCTTACACATGTACATTGTAAAATCAATTACATTGGTCTTGTTCTGAATGATGTACCCACTGTCAATAATAAATATGACCTGTCAATTAAAACCAGACTAAATATATTAATTATGATATTTTCTTTAAAAATTTATTGATTTATTTGTGGTAAAACAAATGACCCATTATATTCTGATCAGTGATTGAGACAAAATAAATCAAAATTGGACACATGTTATAGTGGTCAATAGTCTCCTAACTCCTAGTTTACAGTCCATAACAAGACCACCAGTCTGGAAGTTTACCCTTAAGGGCTTGTCAATTTTTCACTTTGAAAGACAAGTCATAATTCAAATACAAAAAAAAAAATCTTTAATTTTTGTTCATGTCTTTTATTTGATAATACAGTCAAGCATGCCTTTACGGTCACCTTAATTTAGCGGTCACATGCTGTAAATGACCACTTTAAAACACTTTACGACCAAATTTACAACCAAATTTACAACGTACATGTTATCTTAACTCAAATAAATGGTCACCTTAATTTAGCGATCACATGCTGTAAACGGCCACTTTAAAACACTCCTGACCTAATTTTTACGATGCATGTGTTATTTTGACTCAAATAAGTGGTCACCTCACTGAAGCAGTCAGCAGTTACTCAAAGTTGATCAAATTCCCGATATTTAATGGTCACTTTTAATCCTGAACTTAATCATCGTACGTCGGTAATTAACTTTCAATATGTTCTCAATACAGGATTGTACCAATTAAGCTATCAAATTATTGAATAATTTACAAATTAACCATAAACTGTTACAAAGAGACTTTAGCATTACAAAGTGACCAACACGTTTTCCAATAAATTACCTTCCAGTAACAGTAATATTCAAATCATTACGGGCCGGAACTGACAATCAGGATCGACCGATCTTAAATATGCAGTCAGTTGTCTAATAAGGTAATTTTTCCTTTGTCCCAAAGAAGACCGTTGAATACAAGTTTGATTGTACATGTATCGAGCATAGTGACGGGGGCATACAAAAGATTTTACATGTTATTATTACTTACTTGGCAGAGGTTGCCTCGTCATATTTTGACTTGACCTCAAATAATTCGGACTGCACATTTTCAAGAGCTGTAAAAGAAAGAGAATTATTATTGGCTTTGGTTAACAACAATGGTTGATTGATTGATTGATTGATTGGTGCTTAAGGGTTAAATAGAGCATATAATTAATTTAATTAAATAATATATCAAGCGGTCATTTCAACATCAACTTTATTTAAGGGACGTAAGACAAATGCAGTCCTTCCATAGGACGTTGGACTGTCCAGTAATTTACAAAAAGAACTGTTTGATTCTGACAACTGGAACCAAAATAAATTACTACCTCCTCCCACTTAATTCCCCATACAAAAAAAAATTGACCATAAAGTGGAGTTCAACTCCTTATAAATCTATAGAGACTACTCTCTCTCATGGGGCTGTCATGGTCGTGATCGTATGGTAGTTGGAATTACAACTACATATGCAATCAGTGCTTATCACCACTAATGTTGTGAGTTCAAACCTTTTTATGGCCAGAAAAAAAGACCACATGGTCAACAAAGAAAAAAAATAGAAAAGAAAAAAAAGACCATAACAGCCACAGTTCTGCAGCTCCTTCTGAACAGAAACATACAACATTTTCAGAAATATAAGATTTCGTAAATTTAACTTTAAACCACGGCTTGAAATTTACATATATGGAAATAAGAAGTTTGACACCTGTCAGAGAAAGATGGTTTTGACACTGATGATTTCTATTTAGGAATCTATTATAATTGACATAATTGATTTCAGATGTACATTTCACTGTCATTTTAAATATAAGATCAGTAAATCATAGCCTAGTCACTAATTACAGGAATTATTTAAAAGCAATGTATGTCATTTGTAAAACAGGGTGGGGATGGGGGACAATTAGGAGATATCTGTATTGTATCTTAAGCCTTGCCAGCATCATTATTGGTTTTATTGTCACAAATGAGATAACTGTATTGTATAATTTTAAGCTTTGCCAACATTAATCTTGGTTTTACTGTCACAAATGGGGTAACTATTGTATTTCAAGCTATCTCGGTTTTACTGTCACAAATGAGAGAACTTTATTGTATAATTAGAAGCTTTGCCAGCATTAATCTTGGTTTTACTGTCACAAATGGGGTAACTGTATTGTATTTTAAGCTTTGCTAGCATTAAACTTGGTTCTACTGTCACAAATGATATAACTGTACTGTAATTTCAGTTTTGCCACCATCAAACTTGGTTTTACTATCACAAATATTTGTTTTTATCTAGCTCTGCTGTATTTCACTAGGTAAATCAATTGCAACAGTAAAACTAAGGATTGATGTCGACAAAGTGTAAAATACAATACAGTTATCTCCTTTTAAATTCAATACAAAAAAAAATGTTTTAACTGAGCTATCAAAATTAGTCTGAAATTGACCTTTTAAAACTTAAATTGTGCCCAATGAAATTAATGACATCTTAACTAAATTATACCGCTGAATTGACTTTTAACTGATTCAATATCAAGCTTATTTAAAATTGTATCACATAATAAAACTTTTCATTAAACCTAGATAAATTTTAAACATTTTTATTTACTTTAAACATTTACTTATCCTAAATACTAAGATATCTCCAAAATATATAGGTATCTAGAATCAATGTTATATATTTTAATTTTCAATTAATCATATCTATTTTTATATACCGGCATATATATAAAAAAAAATCAACATCATATTATGAAAAACAACCCAATAAAATGAATGCCATTAATTGATTATTGTCTATTCCCTCACAGTTATGAATTTTCACTTTAAATGTTCAATGTTGAAATATGTTATGTTTTTATTCTATTTTTAGCTAAAATTCAATTGGTTTGCATTATTTTTCTGTAAAAAAAAAAGATTCACTCATCCTTTAATTATACTAATGATTAAAAAAAAAAATATTTAAAATTTTTTTTTTAACCGTGGCATAAAAAAAATTGAAATATAGGAAAATATCTTACAATTGCTGTTTAGTGATCATCTTTAAATTATTTTTTTCATAATATGAAATGGGGCCATCGCAGTCGTGATTGTATGGTAGTTGGATTTATAACTACCTATGCAATCAGTACCTATCACTACTACCATTATTGTACTCGATACAAGAATATGTGATAAAGTTTGTCAATAACTTGCGACAGGTCTGTGGTTTTCTCCGGGTACTCCGGTTTCCTCCACTAATAAAACTGACCACCACGATATAATTGAAATATTGTTGAAAGTGGCATTAAACACCATACACCTAAACCATAATATGAAATAGTTAAAATCGTTATTGCTCAAACGATTGCTATACATGTACATGTATATTAATGCTATTCTAATTTGCATCATTTTATTAATTCTGCAAGTAATTTAAGAGCATGTCCTTAAAAAATACAAATAAATCGTTTTGACAAAACAATATTCATTAGTTATACAGTGCACATGACAAGAAAAAGCTTCTAAATTTGTCTTAACGGTGGATACAAGTCCATAACTTTACATCATACACATCCGTCTTTGATTAATTGTACCAATCAAAAATGATATACAAAGTATCAAATTTTTATGAATGTAGTTTTTAGGAAGGCGGAGTTTAAAATTATTTTTAATGCAACACAGTTTAATACATGATATCCTTGTGCTTTGATTAATCTGGTACTTTCAAAGAAATTCATTGGATGATGAAAATCGACTGAAACGTAAATCGCCAGCGTCAGCATTTAAAAGAAAGGGAAAAAAAAAAAAAAAAATGCGGAATCAGGATAATGTGTCTGAGTGGGGCGACATGTCTATCTGTGGACTGTTGTTTCAGTGATCTAGCATTATAAAAATCCAACTAAGCCTGTTGGTCTAGTAGAAGACGGACCTCATCATGATTTAATTGAAAATTAACTTGTTCTCACCATGATATAGCTGAAACATTGTTGAGTTGGCGTTAAACAACAATCACTCACTCGTCTGTAACAATTTTAATAATTATAATAGAGATACAATTAAAACATTAGATGTTAAAAACAGTAGAGAATTGGACCAATAAATTCCCTTCGAGGAAAAGACGAGCAACATCATTCTAAAAATAGAAGTGTGATGTTGCAGTCACATAAATCACCAGTCTGATAATTCTGCTTGTTTAACATGAAATAGCCTTAATCTGGTGGAAATTATCCAGCATGCTTTACTTAATCCATCTTTTCATAATATTAACAAAAATATGATGTCAAAAATTAAATCCTAAATATATTAACAATTTTTCAGCTAGACTTTGAAATCTTCAGGAGAATTGCCAGTTTTATCCAAATTTATTTAGGAAATTCTTTAATAATTAAACAAATTTTTATAAAGTTCTTCAGGACAATTTGAGAAATAGGTGGTCAAATGTCCTGAGACTGGTGCTTAGCTGAATCACCGATAAACCAGCTGCAATATACATGTATTTGCTTTGAGTCTTTTCCATTTTATAGTTTTATAAAATCACTGCACACGAAAATGTTGGAATTTGGGAAAATACCTTAAACAGCTATTTGCTTAACACAACTCTATAGCAAAATATATATAATTGTTTAAAAAGTACAGACATATAAGAACATTCCAATGTAATAACAAGGTCATGAAATGAAAATATAGAAAGTTATTTTGCTATGAAGCATGCTGATATCTTTTGATTAGCCATAAACATGTCCAGTCTTACACTGAAAACAGAAGGAACACTAACGGAACATAATACAAAGTGAAAGGGGATACAGTAGTTTGATTTTCCATGTCAATTTGTTGTATATATTTAAAAAAAAAATATGTTTAAGAAATATTTAATTGCACATTAGAAGAATTTTTAATAATTAAGCTATTTATTAATTAATTACAAAAATATTTTTTTTTCGATTTTCCCACTGTTGACGAAAACATCCTGTTTACCCTGTGTATATGGCAACTTCCACTTTTCATTTAATCATATCTTAAATAATTTCTGCCTGATTCATATGAGGAGGGAAATTTTGGTTACAATTTAATTCTATTAATAGGTATTAGGTCATACAAATTTATTTCCTTCCGAAAAGTAATCCAAGGCCACAAAAAATGGGGAGTTTTGTCATCAGCTTCTTTATCTTTTCCTTGTGGGATGGAATTATACAAATATGCAAATTAAGTGTATTAAGGAACTTGAACTTGTATTATTAAAGTGTAAAAGTAAAATACATTTAACTCTGGTTTTAATGTTAAAGCTTAATTTACACTATCATGCTTAACCAATCAGAAATTAACTTACAGAAAAATGGGATTATGTCTAACCAATCAGAAATTAACTAACAGAAAAATGGGATCATGTCTAACCAATCAGAAATTAACTTATAAAAATTAGGAATCTAAAACACTACAATTTTTTAATTGTTTTGCTTTTAAATAAAAAGTTCAAATGACATGTAATCTTTTTAATTTTTTTTTTATTTTTCATTTTTCATATTTAAAATGAGATTAAACATTCAAAATTTTCAACAGACATATTTTGAAACATGAATATTATGAAAAATAAAACAGAACTTGAAATCTGAAAATTAAGAAGACTAAGAACCAGTTTTTTTTCTTGAATTGAATAATAATTATCTAGAAACCTACCTCACCTGGTTCCCCAAAAATAAAGAAGACTTAGAAACCAGTTTTCTTGCTAACATTAATCAATATTTCAATTATTGAAAGCAATATGGCAAACAGACTTCCGTTTTAGTTTTTTTACTTGAAACAATCCACAGTGCAAAACAGGAACTTGTCTGTAGTTAAAAATGAAACGGGTCATAATGCATCCGGGGCATTGATTTGTAATAATTTGAAAGATAAATGATAATATAGGTAATTACTCATCATTTGAGGGGCAATTTTTATTGAAGTCAAAATGTCAACTGCTTATCAAATCAATACACTAAATAATACTTTACTCTCCTAATTGATTCCAATAATTTGATTCAATGTGGCCACAGATGTTTTTGAGAACCAAATGTAAATTTCTGTGTTTCTAATCAAACATTTTATCAATGAAAATCAGCTGAAAGTTGAAGATTCTATTAATGACTTTGAGTTAGGAAAAGCACTGACATTTCAAGTTCACCCAAAAGCGCAATATAGGCGACTCTATAAAATTTCTCTCCGTTAACATGAATTCATCTTTATTATAAATGAGTCCTAATTTCTAACAAAAGTCAAAATTTCACTTTTTTCTGTAATTTTTTTCCCCACAGAAATTCAGTTGAACTTCATTATTTTGAAATCTGAGGTTAGAATTAAATTATCTCTCAATTCGGTTGTTTTGAATCATGTCAATTCCAACCACGTTCCGTCTTTTTCGTGTCTTGACGTCTGAACAAATAGGCAGGTGACTTCTGGTGTTTACGCTATTACTGTGACAACGTCAGCATATCATAGTCGTAGATGCGGTAGATTATAAGTAATTGTAATATGGAGACGCCAAGGAAACCGCTGAATAAATACTGGTGTTCGGTACCCCACTATCTGTCTTATATAAGAAATATATACATAAAGGCAGATCGTTTTCCTTTCATGATGCTGACAGCCGCAAATAAAGAAAGAAAACAAATTTAATTTTAAAGAATTATTTGTCTCTGCGTTGAAGTCTTTGATACAAATAAAATAATTTAATTGATATATGTCTTTTACAGAAAATGTTAAGATATTTTTAACTTGAGAATCGAACGTTAAAACGGCACATATTGATTGGAGTTTTTGTTGTGTACATTGACACCGGAAACTCAGGACCTTTAGTTCTATCGAAATCACGTGATCTGGCAGACGAAAATAACAAAATTTTGACGGAATGGAAATGATTCGAAACAACCGAATTAACATGAATTTCAAATTTCAGAAATGTTGTGTGATATTTTGCAACAATTATTTTTTGGGACTTGAAAATTTGCATTATAAAGCTACATTGTATTTAAAAGAAATGTACTTTAACAAGACATTCTAATGACAGCCATCTAGTCAATTCAATCCATCATAATTTTACCAGAAACCAGATTTGAATTTTCTCCACGTTTGTGCACTTCAAATGTTTTTTTCAATGCATTTCCATAGAATACAATGACTTGTAACAGGTTGGTAGTTTTCTCCGGGTACTTCGGTTTCCTACACCAATAAAACTGACTGCCACGAAATAAATGAAATATTGTTGAAAGTGGTGTTAAGCACCATAAAACCAAACCATAGAATAAACAATTTTTTTCTTGATTAATTTACACTCTTCGAATTACATGTTTCAATCAAATACACAAAGAAGATATGGGTCTTTTTAGAAAGACATATGTTGTTTATCTTCCATTGATGTGTAAAACAAACAGCATGAAAAGGGGCAATAACTCTGTAGGGCAAAAGGAAATCTAAAAAGAATCAATTTCAAGGAAAGTAATATTGAATATGCACATCAGGGGTCCGTTGTTGAACTTATGATTAAGCTAATCATATGATTAGTCCTAATGACATTTTTAATTCCTAATCACATAATTAGCTAATGCAATGATTAAATATGTTTAGTTAATACATTGGATTAAAAACAGTTCAGCAACAGAATTTAATCATTGCTGTAGCTAAGAATGTGATTAGGAATTAAAAATTTAATTAGGGCTAATCATATGATTAGTTTAATCACAAGTTCAACAATGGACCCCAGAATGTTATGAGAAGGAAAATGCTGATTTGTTGTTTTAAATTTCATGGGTAGGTTATGGAGTTTGAAGTCACTTTCAACAATATTTCAGTTATATCGCGGTGGCCAGTTAAAAACATTGGTGGAGGATAAAGGAGTGCCTGGAGAAAACCATAGACCTGCCACGAGGCACTGACAAAGTTTATCACATAATGTTGTATCAAATTTCATCAATAGTGGTATAAGAAGTTGCGGATTAATAATAGTGTGACGAGGACGAAGACACATAACGATCTTTATAAAATATCGGCTGAGCTACACAGGTGACACATAAAACATGTCTGCTTCAACAAACATAACGTTATGATAAGTAAGCTGTACAGAGTTTGTGCATCATTTCAAATAATTAGAAACATTTGACAATCAAATATTTTAAGCATCGTAAAGCTAATAAATATTTCTTCACTGAAGCCAATGAATCAATGTTCTTTCACACTTTAATAGCAAAATTTTTTTAATAGATAAATTTAAAATATGAAACTGCCAGGAAATTTTCATCATAAAATGGGATAAGTAAAAAAAATATCCATTAAATAATAAAATGATAAAAAAAAAATACCACAGATTTGTGTATTTAAGTCTTAAACTTCAGTAAGTCAAATGTTTTGAAATGTGGACTTTCCATATTTACAATTAAGTCTGTAATGTGTGGCAACTGTCAAAAGGACTGAAAACTAACCCCATAGTCTGTAAACCAGTAGTCAAAATTTACGGGAATTTGCAAATACCGCTAAATTCTTACTCTTTTTATTCCATTATAATACAATAAATAAAAACAACTGTATATTTTTCAGGTGTGGGGCCTATCCTTACTAATAATTTCATAAACATATCGGACATAAAAACGAGATTGTTATTGTTATTGTTCATTGTCCACAAACAAATAAATATTTATCTTGATTGACCATTGTCTTATTTATAATAAAAAATAACTTTTCTTCAATTATAGGGCACACAAAAACATTGTGTTCAAAGTATGAAAAATAATCGTGAAATTTATTTCAATTAACTATAAATTATTTTTCAAATACAAGATATAAGGGTTTAAAAAATTGAAAATAAAATAAAATTCATTTAAAAATCTTCATTTTTCATCACATTTTAATATTTACATAATACAATTACCTAAATATAACTAGCATCTTTTAATATTGATAAATTATATATATTTTTTAATTAAAATCTTAAATAATCTAATATTTAATATTTAGTGCTGTTTATTAATTCCATACTTGTGAAAAGGGAAATGTTTTTTTGGTCGACAAAATCATTATATTTGAGTAACATGCAATGGAAAAATCTCAAAATTTGAGTTTTTCTGTATTTACAAAAGAAGAAATGTTGATTACTGGTAGTAAATGAAATTGTTCTTTGTTTACATTTTTCAATTATTTTTGCTTAAGCTCATTTGATCAACACATACTCAGCTAGTTAGCTTTTTTTTTTTTTTTACTTCAATTCACTAGAAAGTAATCAATTTTTAAAAAATGTTAATTTTTTAGGTTCAATTTTGTTATTTCACAATTATATACATGTAGTTAAATGACTTAAAATATAAGATGCATTCACCACAGAGGATGTTTGTGGTTAAGTAAAACACTCAAGTGACTTATGATTGTAATTACCTGCATGTAGGGTGGTCACACGTTGCTCAGCTTCACCTAATTTCTTGGCAACTGCTAATTGCGTCTCTTGCAAGTACCTCTCTTTTTCAGCAAAAACTCTTTGCAATTCTCTCTCCTTTTCTTTTGTACGTGCCTAAATTTTAATCAAATTAAAATTTTCTGTAAAGTCCAAACTTTCAATTTTCATTTTTCACAAACACTAAATAGCAAAACAGTCCAAAATATTTCCAAAATGCAGCAGACACTCTTGAAATTAAAGAAATAAAAAAAAACTGTATGGTTATTGATTAAATATGATTTTTTTTCTTCAAATCGATGAATTTTGAAGTCCTTATGCGGTAATAAACTTCGACGGTTTGAGAGTTTTGTGACAATAAGACTAACATATATCAACAATATATCTATCTACGACACGTCAGACAATTTGCGTGATTGATCTTTAAGCACACCCATTCCAAATTCATAAGACGTAGCGATTTGAAAAGTATGTAACTATTAACCAGCCATGCGTGACTGACCAATAGGTAAAACTAGACACAGTGATTACTTATCTCTCGTTTACAACATCGTTAGGTGATGATAGACATACGTTGCCTGTCCATCAATACAAAAAGACAGACCTGACATTTTTTTCTCTTTCTTTCTTTCTTCTATTCTTTTTTTTTCAATATTAATGCAACACAAGAAAAATCCTTCTTCTTTTTTTTTTCTTTTCTTCAATTTTAATGTAACAAAAGGAAAATCGTCGAAAAAGTTAAAATATTAAGTGTACTTTTCTTTCTTCTTCTTTCTCTCTCTAATTTTAATGTAACACAAGGAAAATCATCAAAAATTACAATATTAAGACAAGTGTACTTTTCTTTCTTTCTTCTTTTTTTCAATTTTAATGTAACACAAGAAAAATCGTCAAAAAAGTTAAAATATTAAGTGTACTTTTCTTTCTTTCTTCTTTTTTTCAATTTTAATGTAACACAAGAAAAATCGTCAAAAAAGTTAAAATATTAAGTGTACTTTTCTTTCTTTCTTCTTTTTTTC
>MJUT01047427.1:601321-630578 GCA_002080005.1 Gigantidas platifrons
CCCTAGCCTGTAGTTTAACTCTACCTCAAAATGATATTTGTCAAATAAATTGACAGTTAAAAGTAAGATTAAAACAATATAAAATGGGAATGACTTTCTGAATGTCATTCATCATGTTGCTGCTGGTTTTGAAGTCTGAAGTAAATGCCCTTATAGTTTATATTACTGTTATAAAAAAAATCCAGCATTATTTGCAAAATGTATTACTAAACATCAACAATGTGCAGCATTTCTGCAGAACCACAAAAATTCAGTAATGAATCCGGTTCCTACACTGGAAGAAGAAGAAGAAGAAGAAGAATCGTGGGGCAAAGATCCCTGTAGGATAACATTTTGACCAGTCCCCCAACCAAAAAGTCATGGGACCCACTAGTGCTGTAATCTTTGTTATTTCTTTGTAAAAAATGAAACACAAGTGACTCACCTAGACGAGTTACAAGTATCTCTGTATGGGGGAAACCTGTGTAAATTTCACTGACAAGTTATAGAGACCCAATAACAAGTTCTGTCAGTTTTATACTTTATACTTTGTGTACTGTTTATTTGTTGACTGTTTATGTTTTTACTTTTGATGCTCGCCAACATGTCGTTTTCATCAATAAACTATTTGAATTTTTGAATTTTAAATTATTTTTTTTTATACAAAAAAAAAAAAAAATTAAAATATATTTTCAGTCACAATTTTTGTGGTAAATAATGGATTGAATTAAAAAATCAATTAAAAATCAATTATTTATTGACTGTAATAGATTTAAAAAAATGCCTTATACAGGGACGATCCTGGTTAGAAAATACATGAAATAAAAATAACTGTAATCAAGGACGTAAAAATGTCCTTTCTGTAATCAATGAAAAATAATTGAAACCCTCTACGCCCCTTTTCAAAATAGTCATTTTTTACCTGTTCTGACCATGTCCAGCAACAGTCAGAAAACAATTTTCATAGGAAAATAGCTGAAATCAGTTAAATAACGGAAAAAAAAATCATCCCTGTTTATAGGTCCCCCTAAATCTTAAATACAATGTAGTAATATATATACATGTCTTGTCACATTTTGTATTGAGAGTATTTGGGCACCTGTACAAAAGTGAAGGTTTTAGCCAAGCGATAGATCCTGATTTGACAAAGGGGGACATTAATAGATGTTAACGTTATTTTCAGAAGTGAGAAATAATTTGTTGTCAAAAATGATTCCCTTCAATGCTTTGTTTTTCTTCATAGATCAGGAGATTGATACATACTGAGGTCCTCCAAAGGGACCTACCGCATGAAACTATTTATGTCAGAGTCACTGACCAGACAATTAACTATGCCGTTGACCTCAAAGGTATCTGGATCATGGATGAATAGTTATTTTCAAATACAATATATATAATTGATTTAATGGTAGTAAGTTTGATGAATGTCAAATAAAAAATGAGTTCAGTTCTGACATATATTTTGTTCTCTATATTTAAAAAAAAAATTATACTTCTTTTATTGTGCTTGCCTTGGATTTCATGAATTTTCGCAAAGGAAATTTAATTGAATTTTTTTTATTACAAATTAGGAATCACATACCTTCTATTTCAAGTTACAATGTGAATATTCCTGATGCTCGAGTTATCTCCCTTTATGATTTTTTTTGTTTTCATTTTAAAGAAACTTGAAAACATTTTCTTTGTCATATTATTTGAGTTTTTGTGTAAATGAAACCTTTTCATTGGAGGATCAATTAAGTATGTTTAAGTACATGTATGTAATAATTAGATCATATTTAAATATTATCCTAAAAAAAAAATCCCTGCATTTTTTACAATGAAATTTACAGGAAAGCTAAAAATAGGATACAAAGTTTTTATATTTTGTTTAATGATGTCTGATGACCATCAGGCCAAAACAATTGATCAGTTTGTCATAACTGAAGTGTATCAAGTGGTTTCAATGACAGCCTATTAACAAACTGAATGAGTCAGAAAGATGAAGTTTTCAATTAGAAATATTCAAGTCTCTTTGTTAGATACCTATCTACCAAAACACTTAATACGGTAGAGAGTTACAAATACCTCTCAAAAATGTCCCAGATCGGAAAAGTGTCATTTAATACCGACCACTCCAAATTTTGATTACAAAATCACATGTCTTGTGTTTGAGTATTGGAGAAGCATTTACGAATGAGGAGCATAAAGGAAAAGTGATGAAATCGAAGGGAAAAAAATACGAAAAATTTTGAATGATTTTACATCTCCCATCTTACAATATCATTTGATGTCTAATCTTCTTACATATTTTAATCAATTAATTTTTACTTCCTATAGGTTTTGATCCCGTCTCCCTCGATAAGCCTCTCAAGAAATTATTATTCCAAAGTGTTCAGGAAATATACTTAAAGGATGTTAAACTATTGAAAATTACAAGATTTTACATAAGGAACCCTGTAGACTTTTTATGTTTAAAAGTGACTGATTAATACATCTATCCAACTGAGCCAATTTCCTACAGAATACAGAGAATCTATCAATTCTAGTCACCAATGATCACCATGTTAACTATTCTCTGAGGCTCTCTTCAGGTACTCCTACTTACAAAAAATAAAATATAGTAAACAGATCAAATGAAAAAACAAGAAATACCACTCTGTCGGGACTTTTCAAAAATCTAATCACAAAATCGTAGAAACAGTTGTAAAATTGCATTGATACCCCTAACAAACAAATAACACTTCTCAAAATGAAAATTTGAATTTATTGGTCCGAATCAAATTCTTGAAGTTACTTTATATACATTATATCTAAATAAAACCTGAATAATTTACTGGTCAGAACAAAGTTTTACAAGTCTTGGGCTGGAGGACTGCACATATACATGACAGATCACTTTCATAGCTTTCTACAGGCACTTCAATAAAAAGTGGTGGAATTTTTTTTTGGTGGGCTTCCGGTGAATTTTCAAAATTCAAGACTTACTTAAAATTCATGATTAAGTGTGTCCCAAAATTTACGATTTAATGTGTAGCTCTTACCCATTGGTATCAGGGGCTGTCGTGATCGTGACCGTATGCAATCAGTGCCTGCCACCACTAATGTTGTGTAATCAAATCCTGCTCAGACGAGGTGTATTCGATACAACATTATGTGATTAAGCTTGTTATTGACTTGCGACACATATGTGGTTTTCTCCGGGTACACCGGTTTCCTCAACCAATAAAACTGACCGCCACGATATAACTGAAATATTGTTGAAAGTGGTGTTAAACACCAGAACTCTAACCCAGTTCAATATCTTCAAACTTATCATGTAAAGCTTTTTTTTTTGCAATAAACAGAATTAAATCAAAATTTTTATAATTATATTGGTAATAACAATTTGTAAAACAAATATGACCATACTAATTCTTACATACACCCACTTTGTCCCCCTTCTTATAACTACTTAACATATACATAAATGAGTTACCAAAAATCATGTTCCTAATGAACCATGTCATAGAAATGAAATCTTATGTCCCAGAAAACCATACTTTTTAATCAACAACAGATGCTGGTGTAAGAATCATTATTTGTAGACTAGAGTCTGCCTGTTTCAATTTAGTTTTTAATCAATATAGGTAATAAATCGTGTTTTTTACAGTTTGGCCTGCCATTTCATCTCTATAAGTATGAATTTTCAAAATAATCATTATATCAAACATCAGTCAGTCATTTTTCGATGAGAACATTTTTCTAATGGATCTTTCGTTAACATTTCTTTGCCGATTCTTGATTCTTTTACAATTTCTAATAACAGGACTTAAGTGAAAGCACATTTGTTGAAATTAGATCAAAGATTTCAACTCTTGTCGTCTTGACAAAAAAACTTCAAAGAATGTTGTGATTGCTAAAAGATTCATGTAATATGATTAAGAAGCTGATTAAGAGAGAGGGGATGAAATGAATGGCAGTATCGCTTAATGTCGCAGAAACAAAGAAAACAAGAGGCGTATCATTCAAAATGAATAAATAAAATATAACTAGAGGTTCTAAAGACCCAGTTTCGTTCATCTGATTTATACATGCAATGAACAAGTTTGTGGTGCCACTTTCAACATTATTTCAGTTATATAATGGCTGCAATGAACAAACAAAATCTGAAATGTCTAATGAGATTATGAAGGCCATCCTGGATTTCAGATCGGCACCAAAATTACAATTAATAAGAAAAGATATGGAAGTAAATGGACATGAGAGACTATTGAACATTACACGTAGACATAAATTCAAGTAAAGGAACGGGACTTTTGTTGCTGTTCTGCATGTCACAGTCACAGTAGGGTCTTCAACAATGAGCGAAACTCATACCCTAAAATGAGTGTGAAACGGTTCCTTCAAAGTTTCTCTCATTTAGATATTTTCCCTAAAACCATACTGGAACAAAGATATGGCAATGCCAAAAATTCCTTACATATTACTACACTTGACACTGGCTACAAAATGAGTGTGGAAACACTAATTTGTTTTTCTTGAGGCACAAATGTTTTTTTTAAACAAAATCGATTTCCATTTATGTCAGAAAGGGCATGCTGTAAAATATAAGACCTACATGTAGTGTGGAGACCGCATTTGGCTTCTTTACATGTAGAGAAATGCATGTTGGACCAAAGTAAAACCTCATTCCATAATTTACAGTATGCTATCATGTTAGGGTTGTACACATGTATGTTGATTTGCCCCTTGTTTGGGCCTTCTTATTATTTAAAAATAAGTTTAGATGATTATAATTAGCATTTTTCAGGTTCAATTGTATTTTTAATATGTAATTTATCTGATTTTATATCAAATAAACTTTTACAATTTCACAGTAAGGACCGACATGTTTGAGTGGGTATCATTATTATTTACCCATAAACTGAAGGTCATTTATACATCGAAAATTAAACCAGAAAAATTGTCCCCATTCAATAGCAGGAGGGATAAAAAAAACACACACAGAAAAGACGAAAAAAACTTTTTCCTCCCAAATATCTTAATAAGGGTTCCATAAAAATTGATTTGTCCTTTCCTGACCGACCCTTCAATATCAGTTTTTGCATGTTTTTACTACAAAAATGTGTCTTTTTTTATAATATGAGAAGAAATATTTTGCAGCATTCTTTCTCTCTAAAAATCTGGGTTTTTTTTTTTTAAATCGTTGAAGAAAAAAAAAGCCCATCTACATGTATCTTCCCACTTCACAATTGTGGGCCAAGAATCAGCAAAACAAATTATTTTTTCAAGCATGGTCTAAAATGTTAAGATCCTTTACAATCAACCCTGAAAAACAACATTTTTTTTTTTTTTTTTTTTTTTACAATTTTAAGTATGTTTTACTGCAAAAAAGCTTCTTTTGGAATTCTTTGAAAAAGAAAATTTCTTATATACATGCACCTTCCCATTTCTTTAATAATGGATAGACAAACAATAAACCAACTTATTTTTTATTCAAGCATGGTCAAAACAACAACAAAAATGTTATATGTTTTACTGCAAAAATGTTTCTTTTTGGAATTCTTTGAAGAAAAAAAAAATTGTCCATATACATGTACATTCTCACTTCTCAAATAAAGGGTAGACAAACCTATTTTTTTTTCAAGCATGCCCCCTTCCCTCCCAAATATTTTTTTTTAATTATTAAGTCAATAATCCCTTTACAATTACCCCCCTGAAAAACATATAAAAATGTTACCAATTTTTTTAGTAGAGGATTCTGACAGTTAAACTGTATCATTTCAAGACTACCTAATGGTAGTTCAATGGGTAGAAGATAATCCATAATAATCAAACGCAGTAAGTTTTGACAAACGATCAAGCATCTCCTTCTTCTTTCATGTGTTGTCAATAATAATTTTCAATCAGGCCGAATGTCTGAGGCCCTAATACTTTTCTCTACAAGAAATCTACAGATGAAATAAGCCATAAACTCAAGGGTGCTTTACTTCCCGTAATGTGTTTTTCTTGATCTTGAATATCATCAATTAGCCAATACAAAGGTTATTTTGAAAGAAAATATGTGGATAGAGTAGATATGTTTTGGACTACAATCTCATTAAGGTTAACGAGCATCATCAAGGTGATATCAAAGAGGAAATTAAACTTATCGCTATTCTTTTTTTGTGTTTTTTTGTTTTGTATTTCATTAAACAAAAGTCATTTTTGCTATATATATAATAATATATGTACCTTTGTGTCTTTTGTTTAAACTTAAAATTCATATAGAAAATTAAAAGAAAAGATGTTTCAGTGAACTTTTGTTATTAATAATACATTTTTGCATATTTTGTTTAAACTTTAATTTACCAAAAAAAAAAAAAAAATCAAAGAAAAGATGTTTTGGTTAAGCCTACATCAAAATATAAATTTATCATACAAATTTATAAAATTAATCCGTGTATTTACAATACATGCCTTTCAAATGCCTAAGGGTTGGTACCAGGTACTTTTCCTTGCTTAAAATGGTAATTGGTACCTCCTGATTTTAAAGAGTATTGTATAAATATTCATGAAAATGATCAAATTTGAGTACAAAGTACTGACTGACTGTAAATAGTGAAGTACTGGTACATTTGAAAAATATTGAAAGCCCTGATTCATATCAATTATAAATATATGTATTTACTAACTGATATATACATGTATACATACTGATAAATATAAGCCCAGTAATTGGGATTAGAGGGGGCCATGCACCATTGATCACATTCCACCTGAAAATGTCCCATTGAAATCAGAAATATTAACAAAGAATGTAAAAGAATGGCCCATTGAAATTCTGAATGTCAATAGAAAATGTCCCATTATTAAAATTTTAATCCTAATCACTGTAAGCCAAGGCCATTCTTTGAAAAATTGTGGTTTGCTTCAACTCAAGTCACAATTTTTGATTGATTGGTCTTTAATGCCAACAAGTGTAGGTACATTTTAGATAGGCCTTTTTTTCTTCTTTCACATATCTTTGAAAAAGATAATAAATATATACCACATAGAAATTATGGAGAAAAAAAAATGTAAATGCTGATTACCTTTTGACCTTAAACTTGACCCTGACCCCAAGATATAGACCCACAAAATATGTATACAACTTAATCTTTTTAATAAAACTGACCTCCATGAAAAAAGGTTGAAAATCGGTGTTAAACATCATAATCCTAACCTCTAATCTTTTCCAAAAAAAACTGACATCAGACTAACTTTCCTACAGTTGACCATCTAAAAATAGACCAGGAAGTTAAACTTACCTCGGGTGTATTTTTCTTGAATTCTCTACTTTGTTCTACAAGTCTTTTTCTTGATGCATCACTTTCGTCTTGTCTGTTAGCTAGTTCAGTTGCTGTAGTGTCAAGTTCTTTCTGAAAAGATAAAAAATAAAATCTACCTTTATAACAGAACAGTCTGTGGCCAAAAACATATTGACAAACTAGCCCGCACAGCATTTTAGAAGAATATTTTCTATTAAGTTAAGCAATAATATGCAACTTTTACTAGCCCAAACCAATTTTTACTAGACTTGGACTTAGGGCTAGCAGGTTTTGGTGTAGACTGACAGAATAGAGAAAAATGGGTCTACTTGTTCAAGATTTAATCTGCTTCATCGGCTAAAATGGAGAGAATGATTATCTTTGTCAAGTAAAAAAAGAAAATCCTAAGCTTAAATTGTCAAAAAAGCTATGACATCTGTTTTATGTTTGCTATTCAAGACCACAATTCTGTTATTACTGTAATAAAAGAAAACAAAACCATGAAGAATATGTACATTTAGAAAACACTAATAAAGATATACTGCCATTTTCCTTAATAGAGATGCACAATGGCCAATTAAATAGCAATTAATTAAAGATAATTTACCAGGTAAATCAGGTAAAAATTAATAAATCATGCATACTTAATAGACAATTAAATATTTAACCAATTAATTAATTTCAATTTATCTTGAATGTGACAGACAGCCTTGATCATCATTGGGTGTGTCTTGATGCAATGCAAGTACATGTGCACCTTTATATCTGTTTGAAAAGTTCGCAACAGAGTCCAACAATCAGGCTAGGCCTGCAAAGAAGTTGTGCTGTTAACATTTAAAACTTATGGACATACCATTTAATTTTAGGGAGAGGGGTTTCACATGAAACAAAAATTAGATTTTATTTTTGGAAATGAAAAATCTGTGATTTTTGTACTTCCAAGTTTTATTTAAATTTTCTTGTTGAAAATTACAGGGTTAGATAATGTATTTTTGCTTATTTCTGGTATAGATAAATTTTACTAATCTTACTATAAAATTCGGCGACAGGAAAAAAAAAAAACTCCCAAACTCCCACACCCTCTAAATGTTAAAATATTGTTCCCTAACAACCCTTTGGAACAAGATAGAAACACTTAGACTTCAAGATCAGAAAAAATTTCCATTTCCTATAATTTCAAATGCAGTACTTGTGAACATGTACATTGTACGTACAAGAAAACTATTCAGCCATTAAAAAAATTAATGTACTCGTTTATTATTTCTTTCTTCTCAGAAAAAAAATCACATAACAATTAAAAAAATAAATGTACTCGTTTATTATTTCTTTCTTCTCAGAAAAAAAATCACATGACAATTTTTTTTTGTATCATTTTGATGAAATTTATTTAACCTTGATAATAAATCTCCAATTTTACTGCTTACTTGAGTCCCATCCTTCTTTATCAGGTCATTTCTATACATATTTAAAATTCAAATTCGATCATCTTACACCTTAACAATCGGCAATCATTTCACCTTTGGTGGTTTTGCTTGCTTCACTTAACATCGCATCTTACTACCGAACAATGAAAAGATGGAGATGAGATCAAATTCGTAATTGTTGTGAAGTCCAATACATTAAAAATTGGGAATATTAATGACAAAAATACGCCACGGCACATTAAACACAAATATTTTCGTGCCCTGAATTAAAAACAAAAACTGTATCGACTATTTTATCACGAGACATTAAAAACTTGATATCGTTTGAACAAAAACAACTTGCTTAAGATATCCTGATTTTAAAAAGAAAAAGAAAAAGAAAAACATTTGAGTCGATGGTGTAAAAATATACAATAATGTTATAAAAAAATACAAATAAAGTCTATCAACACAGGTGCCGGTGTTCAATTTCAATTATACAATGAAGACAGGTAATAACTCTGTCGATTTTATTTTCTAATAAATATAATGCAACTTCTCAGGGTATCCTGTTATTGAACTTTGCATCCAATCTTTGTTACAGATTGTCAAATATTTAAATTCTTTTATCAAGCAACAAATTGATTGATGTAACAAAAGATTTCATTTTTGAAATTCTGCTGGTTAAGAAAGTGGATTAAACTGGATTAAGTGGATTATTAGTACATGCACAGTAATCCTTATCTTATAAGACCACTCCCATCAGATCTAGCAGCCACCCATTTTATCAGACTCAAAAGGTGGTTTGATTTTCTTTTAAATCTGTTAGTACAGTTGTCCCCCTCTTATAAAGTCATGCCCACCGAACGTCACCCTCTTATCAGGTCCAGAAATGTGTTCAACTTTCTATAAGATTTCTTTCTATAGTAGTCCCTATAATAAAAGTCCACTTCCAACTATAGCAACCCCTCTTATCAGGTCCATAAAGTGGTCTAACTCTCTTCAAATTTGTTAGTATAGTAGTCCCCCTCTTATAAGGCCACTCTCATCAAATGCCAACCCTCTTATAAGGCCACTTCCATCAAAGGACATCCCTCTTATAAGGCCACTCTCATCAAATGCCACCCCTCATATAAGGCTCTCTCATCAAATGCCACCCCTCATATAAGGCCACTCCCATCAAAGACCATCCCTCTTATAAGGCCACTCTCATCAAATGCCACCCCTCATATAAGGCCACTCCCATCAAATGCCACCCCTCTTATAAGGCCACTCCCATCAAATGCCACCCCTCATATAAGGCCATGCCCAACAAATGCCACCCCTCTTATAATGCCACTCCCATCAAATGCCACCCCTCTTATAAGGCCACGACCAACAAATGCCACCCCTCTTATAAGGCCACGCCCAACAAATGCCACTCCTCTTATCAGGTACAGCAGGTAGCTTAACTTTCTCTAAGATTTGTTAGTAAATACATGCAAAAATTGTAAGAAGGGCCTTGTTGGTCATGTGGTTTATGGTCGTTGACTTCTGACCTCAATCCTTAACCCAGTTGTTGGATTCCTGCACCTCTCCCTGCCTAAAGTGTTTTAAGGTTTCCTATTATTTACAATTGTATAATTTCAATCTATTTCACACTAAATTTACTCGAAAGGAAAACAACTATTGAACTCCTAACAGCTCCTTTACATATACATTTGTTGAACTTACAAGGAATTGGAAATAACAAAGCTGATAAAAAAAAGAAAAAAAACTGCAGAATTTTTTGGCCTTCAATATCTTGGGAAGAAAATAAATTTGAATGACTTGTTGGAATACAATTAAAATAATTTGTAACCTAATTTTCCATCACTGACTGAACTGATACAGATATAAATTGATCAAGCAGAAATGACTTTAATTCATAATTGTTATTTTAATTTAGACTTAATACATTTGTACATGCAGTTAGTCTAATTGTGTAATAATTAATTTCTGTTATAAATAAAAATAACTTTGTTTTTCATGAAATTAATTTTGTAATTTAAAAAAATTATAATTTAAAAAATAAAGAATTTGGATGTGTGTGATATCAGAATAGGATGTTCATCTGAAACATGAGAAAAAAAAAAAAATTTAATGCTGTTGTTATTCTAATAGTCACCATGCCAATCACAGGGAAAGTGAAAAAAAAATTGTAGAGCTTATAAGATTAAAACAGTATTTGTTCATTAAATTCATACATTCAAAATAGAAATTTAAATTTGAATTTTGGTGTTTAATGCCACTTTCAGCAATATTTCAGCTATATGGCGACCAGTTTTAGTGGTGGAGCAAGCCGGAGTACCCGGAGAGAACCACCGACCATGGGGAAGCAACTGGTAAACTTTATCACTTGCGGCTGCAAGTCAAGTGCACCTTTTTTTTTTTTAATTTACAAAGCTGGGTGCGAATCCACGACGTATTGGTACAAAATAGGAACAATTGAAGTCCCGATATCATGCTAATTAGATGTCTTGCTCTCAAAGACTTTCAAATGATTTGTCTTTCCAATCTTTAGATTTTGAGGGTCACCTTATGAAGGTTATTTCAGAAACGTGTGATGCACACTAAATTAGATATCTACCTTTTTATTTACTACACACAAATAATATAGTTTTCAACTAACTAAAGTAAAATATATATCATGTTCGTATATTATACAATGGTGTAAAAAATACCGCTAATAAGATGAAACAGTCTTTGCTCTAATTTTTTTTCACCTACATGTACTTCTCCGAAATCCAAATTTAGAAAAAAAAATCTATTTATTCAAGCAAATTCTTTAATAATTTTCACTTGTCTGAAACCAATTTTACTTGTCCCAAGCTTTGGCAAGCACAAAGACTGAAATATATACTCTGTTTTAAAACATTATGAGAAAGATAGTACAATGAACATATCTTTAATTTTGATATAAAATCTATAAATAAAATACTTTTATCGACACCTGATTTACCTTTTAATTCCAGTTTGATCCTCCGTGAATCACCTCCAAACAGATCAAGGATTTAAATTTAATCGAAACTGACTTCGTATAAACTTCATGATATTGATAATCAGTTTCCAATCACCGAAAAAATGGTGGGGTACAGTTTAATCTATACTGATTACGTTACTAAGACAAAGAACTATCTCTTATTGGTCCAATTTTAATATGATTATTTATACAGAGGGTACGATACAGATAGATACGTGGGTTGAAAATTTCAAAAATTAAAAATTAAAAATTTCATCACCCTTCATTAAATCTCAAATAAAAATAGGAGATAAAAGAAAATTTGTAAAACATCTAATTACGTTTGTTTCACAATACTTATCTATAACAAAAGACCTGATCAAAAAACTTTTGTTTTATTTTATCTATATACTTCTTTTAGTAAAAAGGTATTTGTTAATGACACATTTAGGGATCAACCCATTGTGTTAAAAGTTGAAATTGGATCAGTTTTTTCAAGTAAGATTATTGTTAAATTAAGCATGCTATGAATGTATTTATCACAGAAGAAATTGATTGAAACAAGAAAGATTCTTTGATCTCATATTTCTCTGCTTATTGCTTCTTCATATAAATCCCACAACAATTAACACTGAAACAATCATTCCCACATTTTTCTAAGGAATAGATAATTTAACTTTTAGTGATGAAAGCAGGCTATGTATCCCCCCACCTTCCCCCTCCCACAGCCAGAATTTTTTTTTTAATAATTTTTTTGATCTTGCAGACATGTAAAGTACAGGGTCATATTTTTTTTTGCATTTTTCAGGTCAAGATACCCCTTAAAACCATAAGCCACATTTATTGAAACTTGGAGAATGATCATAGATGAAAAATATTTTACTCATAAAATTATAAGCAGTGAACACTTTATAAAGATACATGTATATCAGAGATACATGTACATTTGTATACTTATAATCTTCATAAACCCTACTTCTCAGAGGTAAAAATATTAATGAGTTTTAAGACATTTTCTTCCTTTTCTGATCAATGTAAAGCAATAAAAAAAAAAAAGATAAGTGTCTTTAATTACACAATTATATTAAATTAACTTCCTAGTTTAAAAGTTTCTGAGAAATGATCTTTAAAACGCTTCCCTGTTAGAGTCGTCCCCCTTTACTTAATCACTTATTTTTTGTTATTTCTAAGAGTTACTTGGAAATCTTAAAATAAGAATAGAACAGGGAGTGTTTATATAACCATGAATTATATATTGTCAATAAAATATTGTTGATCTGATCTTTTGAATGAAAGATATTTTTTATTTGATTTTAACGTATGGCTGTTCAGATAAAAATGTGAAAAGATAATACATGCTAGACCCCCTCCCCCTTTTTATTCCCACAGCACAGTTGACAGCCTCATAACCAGAGAATGTAATACATTATGGTCTACAAATCACCTCATATGATTATCATTCAAGCTGCCAAAATTGTATTTTGTTAGTCTCAAATAAATCATAATATCTGATTCATCCAACCTACTTTAATCCCTGCTGAAATCAACATCATATAACCTGTTTAAATTGGAAACTTGCATAATTATATGATTGATATATCTATTACATACATCCTGTAACGCTGGTTTATATAGAAATCACTACATTGACAGAAACCATGATTCATATTGTCTAACATTCAAATATTAAATGATGGGGAGTCGTGATCTCTGTTTGCACCTAACATCAATCTGTTAAAATAATACACCTGTTTTCTGATTGTAAAAGTACAGATAATGTATTATATAACCTTAACAAGAGTTGTCTCCCTTCAGGAAAATAAATACAGGTATTGTACTGTTAAACTTCTATTAAGAGGTCACCGTTGGGAAAAGGAAAGAGTGGTCTTTTAAGACAGGTGTCCTCTTAAAAGAAGATTAGATTCATATGAAATTTTCTATGACATTACAAGAATAAGGTGACCTTTTAATACAGGTGACTGTTTGATAGAGGTGACTGCTTGTGCAAGTTTGACAGTCATGTACATTTGTATATCAAATTCCTTAACTATACTAATACCTCACTATCACTTTCCGGGATAACTTGAAGCAGGATTAAGGTTCGTTAATTAGCTAAATTTGACCTGATATTATAACTTTAATACTGATCGAATAAACTATTTTTGACAAATTATACCAATTGTAATGTCATGATTCCAAGCCAACCAGTCTTTTTGGTCTTTCTCCTTAATGCTGCATGCTTAGTGGAGAAGCAACAAATACCAATTTTATAGTCTTTGGTTTGACTTGATCGGGACTTGGACCTACGATCTACCGCACTCAAGGCAAGCATCATTACACCACTGATGCAGTTTGAACCAATAGAAACAAGCAAACATAACTCATTACGATTCCTGTTTTTCTCTGAAGGAACTATCATATTTTAAGCTAACATGTGAACAAATTCATTATCAAGCAAAAAAAAAAAAAAAACCACATGACCATCAAACTATCTAGATGTAAATCTACTGATATGTTCCTGATCAAGTTATCACCAAATATAGGTAAATTAAAATTAAATTAAAATTGAAATACAATGTTCAGGTCAAATTTTATTAAAAAAAAATAAAAATTGACTCCTCCAAATATAAATGTATTAAGTGTCATGGATATGATAGAAAACAGTGCCTCTACCTCCGGTTCATAATAAATGTAGAGAAACAGTAAATGTCTACTGGCTTCTGATCTTTGTTCTTGATCATTATAAATCGTTGAAATCGCCAGAGTTAATTGTCAGATCAAGTATTTTTTTCTTTTCAACAGCTGATTGGGTAATTGATTTCACAGGAGAAGATTTAAATGATAAGTTAAGCTTTTTTTTGTAGAACTTTTTTTACATTTTGTAGTGATTGATTTGGCACAAGAAAGATTGGTTTATAAAATTTATTGGTTTCTACCAAGTGGATGTCGGTCAAAGATTTACTGTATAGGGAGGAAATACCAGATTCCATTTGTTTTCATAAATTCTACTTTTTGAAACATTTTTTTTATTAAAAATAAAATGGACCTTTGCATAAAATTTAACATAAACTACAGAGCTTTCAATATTTTTCAAGTCTACCAGTACTTCACTATTTACAGGTGGTATTTTTTATTAGAATTTGAATAATTTTCATGAATATCTTATGCAACACTCTATTGCATAAGCACATGTACATGCTATGGCAAGCGTTACAGTATATGATATAATAAATGACAAAAACTGACTGAAAGCAGAGAACAATATGACAGGTAACTAGAACTGTGATACCCCCCACTTGCAGTTTAGTAGGAGTTGCACTTACAAGGTAGATGCCCCCCCCCCTTTTTCGTGAAAGTATCTCCCCTTTTAAAATTTGGACAGCACCATATTCCTTCATGCACATCTGCAGGTAGTGTACTACAAGTCTGTAAAGTTTCATAAAAATCCAATAAGGCATTTAGGAGTTGCACTTACAAGGTACATGGACGGATGGACAGTATAAGTTGAATTATCTCCCCTTTTAAATTTTGGACAGCAACCATATTCCTTCATGCACATCTGCAGGTAGTGTACTACAAGTGTGTAAAGTTTCATGAAATTCCAATAAGCCATTTAGGAGGAGTTGCGCTTACAAGGTACATGGACGGACGGACGGACAGGGTGTTTGCGGGGGGTATAAATACCGGTATATGGTAAAGCAATATTTTAGATATAATATGATTGCTGTTCTTCATCTTACGATCAATGGTTAATTCTTACAAAATAATTTGTACAGGATTGAGTTTGAGCTTAGGTATTCCTCTCTTATAAGACCACCCATTCTACAATGAAAACAAGTGCCTTATATGAGGGTGTCTTCTCTTGAGAAGGACAATTTAGTAGCATTTTTCTATCTCAGAGCATCTGAAATCCGTCTTCATAAGAGGGGCGACCTTTAGTGGGAGTGACCTGATAAGATCAGGGACTATACTCTTGTCATTAGCTTAATCTTCTTTATTGCTAAAAAAAATTTTGCACAAGAAGATAGTATTAATACTATCTTTGGAGGTTCAAAATAAATATACTATCTTCTTTTGGAGATGCAAAAAACAATATTCTAGCTAACGAAAAGTTGAACCATAACACAGTCTTTTCTTTTAGAGATGCAAAAAACAATATTCTAGCTAATGAAAAGTTGAACCATCACACAAGGTCAATATTTGGGATCAACCAAATCTCAAAATTCAAAGAAAAAGGGAAGTCACAACAAACATGTTGGTTTATTGTACCAATAGGCTCCTAATGTCCCAAGTATACAATTCTTTAGATGGATAAAATGTCATCTTTTAGATTAATGGGATTAGACAGGAGCATGAAAGTAAATCCCTTGATAATCATCAATTGAATAAAAAATGCTGAGTTAAGAAGACAAGACATCCATTAAAAAATCTAAAAAAAATCCTGTGTTTACAGCCATATTATTATATATAAAGAGACTTGTTTCTTCTCTTTTTTTCTTTTTAATCCTCATTCCATCTTCGTCTGCGATCATCCATCAGACAAATTACAAAACAAACACCATGTTTATAAGAAAATCTTTTGTATTGAAACAAATAGCAACGTTTGCATTTATCTTTCAAAGTTTGGTTCAATTGTTAAATTTACGGTACACGAAATATTCAAATGTTTCATCCCGTAAATGGAATCTATTTACAATCATTTAAGTTTCTGATAAAACAAACATTCGATTTGTTGACGCAGAAGTATCAAAATCAAACAAGGAAACTTTTTCTTCTAATATAAAAATGGCTATGATTCTAAGATCTAAGGCTCAACAGTAAAATTTTAAGAAACTCCGCCTGACAAAGATCAAGGTAGTACCTGATGATGTTGCGCTTTTTAAGTCTATGAAGGTCGAAGATCAATAGATCGGCGGCACTTGTCTAATGCTGTATCAAAAGAAGTGAATTAATTCTAATCAATTTGTAACTTCTATCCAAACATTAAGATTTCTGGTAACAAGAGACAAATATATGTTATCAGTGATTTAACCCTCATTCAAATACCACCAGATAGGTTACTTTTACTTTTACAGGAATTTCAACACTTTATTGTGAATTTCAATATCAAACAAATCAATTTCAGAAGACAGAAAGAGATTAGCTAATGGATAAATGTCCAGTTAATTAGATTAAAATCAATCACTATTGGTATTTGTTGTCGCTAACTACAATGTACAATATATACAGTTTTAACTTTAACCCACTTGCCCTAAGCCCAGGACAAGTAAATATGGATTCGGACATGTGAAAATTATGAAAGAATTTGTTTGAATAAATAAAAAATTATTCTAAATTTGGCTTTTGGGCAAGTAGGTTAAATTAAGGCAAAGACTATATAATATATATATATATATATACAGAATTCACATACGCAACAATTTAATTAAGATTTTAAATCTATTTTGGTTGTCAAAAATATTCACAGAGTTTTTTCTTACCTATTGGTTTATAATTAAATATTAAATATTGTTTGTTCTGCATATATTTGTAAGGTCTACAAATCATTACAGAAAGCATATTTACTGAACTCACATGCTACATGTATATATACAGGCATTTCAGTCGACCCATGGGTAATGAATGGAGGGTAATGGAACATGATCAGCCGTGACTTACAGAAAACAATGTCCAAGTTTTATGAAATATTATGAAGATTTATCCAAGTTCGGAAAGGTGTCATTAAAACCCAAGTTGACACTTGGGGAGCAGCTACAAAGACAATGATCCTACTAACATTTAACAACATTCATCAAAGGCAAGACAAAGAAAATACTTAAGTCAGTTTTGACTTTTCTTTTCAAACATCTTTTTCAACTTCTACATCTGCAGATATTTAATTGTGACAACTAAATGTCAAAAGTACAGAAATTGTAGCACATTTTGAAAAACAAAAATTGTTGCATCTTTAAATCAAAATCAAAACCAGATCTTGTCAAGAGGAAAATAATGAAGCAGGTTGGCACGGCAACATTTATGACAGAAATACATTTTTTTCCCTGTCTTAAGTATCTACAATCAGTCAATTCATTTACTTAACTACAAATTCCTTAAGATATTAGAACATTTTTGCCTGAATTTCTCTTATGTTTTTGAGACAGTGATCATTACTCAAAGATGATCTCATTTTCATCAAGAGCTTACGCGCATACATCAATGGCTCTACGTGATGTATTCCAATGCTGTTATTGCAGATTTTCACATAATGAAAAATGATTTTATGTGAAACAAAGCCATAGTCAACATAGCTTCTACACTTGTGTTCATTTACTTATCTCATGTTACAAATCATGTGACGCCAATCACTCTTATACCAGACATACCTTCAAAATCATCAAAGGGGGTACATTAAGGAGTTTTAAAATTCAAACAAACAAACAAAATTCAATCATCGAAGGGGTACTGTAAGGAGTTTAAAGTCAAACAAACAAATAAATTCAATCATGAAAAAAAAAATTGTTTGTTTGACTTTAAACTCCTTATAGTGCCCCCTTTGACTTTTAAACTCCTTATAGTACCCCCTTTGACAAAGGGGTACTATAAGGAGTTCAAAAGACAAAAACACAAAATTCAATCATCAAAAGGGGTACAATAAGGACCTATAAGTCAAACAAATAAACAAATTCAGCATTGAAAGGATATAATGAGGTATGTATGTGTTAAAATATCCTTGATTGGATCATCAACACATGTACAACACATACAAATGTCTAATAAACATTAAATTTTAATAAACTTAGTGCATTTAATGGGGTTCGTGTTACTTGATCTTTAGTTTTATGTGTATGTTTTGGAGATTGTTGTTTATCCTTTCCTCCTTTACTTTTGCCCATTGTATTGTCTGTCCTTTGATTTACAATTTCTGATTACCCCTTTGGTAGCTTCAAACTCTTTTTAAAGCAAGTCAAATGCTGCAATAGCTCATGTAAAACTGTTAACCCAACCTCCTATCTATCGATTTTTTCCCTAGTGAGGACCATTTTTTTTTATTGTTCTGCTTACAGAATTTAAGATAGGGAAATCTCCACTGCTTCAGCCAGTTGCAGATTCAGTGAAGGGGGGCTAGTTTTGTTTTTTCATTGAATTTTAAAGAAGAAAGCCTAAAATAACAATTGTTAACTTACACTGTTAAAGTACGTTATTAATCTAACAATTAAACAAAAAAATGAACTTTCTACAATAACATTGCAAAGTTAACACTGTATACATACAGTCACATCTATGTGGTCACCTGTATTAAGCAGTCACTTTTTCTTGACCTGTCATTGAAAATTTCATATACAATGTAAATTGAACCTCTTATAAGAGGTCACCTGTCTTATAAGCCACTTTTTCTTTGTCCCAAAGGTGACCTCTTAATACAGGTTTGACTGCATATTGTAAAATGGAGAAGAAAAGTACGGAGATCTAACATGTACTTCAGTTTATAATTGTATATTTGACCGTTTTTATGAAATTTTCCTGTGTTATTGCCATCTGGTATTATCCTTTTTAAACTACAAACTAAAACATGAGGATTAAAGTGAGTGATTGGTGTTTAATGGCATTATCATGGTGAGAACAAGTTACTTTTATCTAATGAAATAATGATGACATCAGTTTTGTACTAGACCAACATGCAAAGTTGGATTTTTATAGAGCTAGCTCACTGAAACAACAGTCTGCTGGTAAAGATGTCGCTTCACACAAACACATTATCCTTGTATATAGCAGTCTTCGAAATTAGACTTTCGAATTTACTGGCCCGAAAACTTCAAAAATTAGAATATTTATATAGATTCTATTGAAAAAAATTGCCAAAAGTCACTGGTCCGAATCAATTTTCACTGGCCATGGGCCAGCAGACCACTGCTAAAGTCGATGACTGGTATAGTGCCAATTTTCAAAAAAGAAGTATGTCATTCATTATTGGTTAAAAGGGAAAAAAAAAACGTTAAAAAAATATTTGCTTGTTTGTTTTAAATATATTGTAAATGGTTATGTAATTGTTAATAGAATTTTTTTTAACATAGTTTAACCAAAAGCAATTTCCTTTTTGTTTAATAATATTCAGAGGACCATGAAGCATCTTATATTGTTCAGCTCTTAAACTTATAAGGTTTCGATTACTTTGTGGATAAAAAAAATCATTCTCTTTACATGTACATGTACAAAATGTATATGCACATCTATGTTTCTGGGTCTACAATATATATTTATGAATAGAAACTTTCATGATTATTTGTACTTTCACTTTTAAATAATCACAAAACAATAAAAAAAAAAAATTGTACAAGCCAAAATCAAATAAATTTGATATTAAATATTCAACAAAATAACATATTATTTTTACCACATCGTTTCACTAAGACGGAGGTTTGGACCCATAAATTATTGAAGTGCCTGTACCAAGCCAGGAAAGTGAGTGGTCATGTATCTGAGAGTTAGAGATATTAATATTGTCTCTTATTCTACGATTTTTTAAATATATTTTGGAACAGTTCAGACAGTGTGGTAATTTTTGTTTTCATTTTATTTGTATTGTCAGTTTGGTTGGTTGGTTTCAACTTTCCACAATATTTCAGTAAACATCATGGTGGTCAGTTTTATTGGTTGAAGAAATTAAACCGGAGTACAGGAGAAAACCAACGCCCTGTCGCAAGTCACTGACAAACTTTATCACGTAATGCTGTATCGAATACACCTCGCCCGAGATGGATTAGAACTCACAATTTTAGTGGTGATTGGTACTGATTTAGATTACACAGGTAGTTATAAATCTAACTACCATAGGATGACGACCACAACGGCCACTTTGTCCAGTAGGAACTTGCTGCAAGCCTTATATATTTTTTGTACATGCACAAATCAAATGTACAATAGCTTATATTACGGATTTAGTTTGTTACACAAATTTTCATTGGTTCTTCAACCCTGAATGTCAGCATATATTCGGAAAACAGACGGGGTATAAATTTCAGTCCCAAAAAACGATAAAAACATGGACGACAAAACCTACGCTTCACTGAATCAATGGCATAATACAGAATAATAAATGTATTTTTTTACCAAATTAAATGCTGTTTCTATACTCAAAACGGCTGTATGAACAAAATAATATTATAACGGTTTATTCCATCACAAATACCTGATCGATTCAGCAAACTCCTATGTTCCACGGCTGTACCATAACAAATAACCAAAACGCTGACACTTGAAAACTTCGTCGTCATGGGGCAACACTAAGGTTTTATTTATATTTTGTTAACATTCAAATTAATGAAACTGTTTCGCAAACCCGTTGTTTTGCTATGTGATATATTAATGTTATATTTATAAAGTTTATAAAATTTACTACATATGAAACTGTATTGATTTAGAAATTTAGTACAGTATTTTCCTTTATGAGACACCCCATACACGAAAAATGACGTGACACATATTTTGACGTCATTGAGGAATGACGTCAAAGGTACGGAAAGAGACATCCATCTAGAGCTACGAAAAATGAAAATAAAAGATGCAAATTTATTTAATACAGTTGGATGTTGTATTAAAAAAAACAATGATTAAATCCGTAATATATCTGTTATTCAGCTATCAGACAGGGAATATAGATCCTAAGCCGGGAATGTCACATTGTATACCCTGTCTGATAGCTGAATAACATATAATATAAAGAGCTAGTATACAACCATAGAAATGACATATTTATGGCAAACGTCACCACAATTCAATTGTGAATATTAAATTGACAAACATAATGGGTTTATTAATTGTTTACTTTCTTGTTTTAATTTACATCTCTATATATACTGGTATTAATTACCACGAAAAAAAAAAAACAATAAACAAAAGAGTTGAAAAGGATCAACCTTGACGCACTCCAATCCACAATCAAAACAAATTAAGCATATACAGGTCTAAGGTTCTATAAAAGCACTTAATAGCTGGTCCGTCAACCACAAATACTGAAAATCAAATATGTTGGTTGGGTTGGGTTTATTGGTGTTTGTCATAGCTTTCACCAATATTTCATCTTCATCATGACCACAAGAATTATTTGGAGAGGAGACTGTCCTGACAGGTAAAACCAACTGACACTGAAACCCCATGGCCTTTGATATATGTATGGACACCATAACACTTTAAATGGTAACAGCACTAGAAACAGTTACTTGTATATGGTCAGGTTATGTCAGCTCTATTATTCAAGCAACACAAAAAAGATGCATCCATGATTTATAAAAATGCCCAAATTTTCATAAAACAACTTTAATAAAAGCACAATCTTCTTCCTGGTTTAAGTTCTGTATTTAGGTATCAGAATATTTTGACTAAATGTCATTATATACATGTATGTACATAATCCTATATTTCCGAGAAAAACATGTACAACTCAGAAGACATTTCAAACCTACTTTGACAACACCTGACTGGATCAAACAACATGTACAACTCAGAAGACATTTCAAACCTACTTTGACAACACCTGACTGGATCAAACAACATGTACAACTCAGAAGACATTTCAAACCTACTTTGACAACACCTGACTGGATCAAACAACATACACATACATATACATATTGTACAATAAGTACTGAGTACATGTATAATGTAGGAAAATATAAACTTCTTGGTACCAGCTTAAGAACCAGATAGAAAAGCGAGCAATTGGGGAGCTAATTTTCTGGTCCATTTTGAAGCGAGTGCAAGTAAATTTTATCTTTACCGATATTTTACCTATATTGTGTTTATCCTGCGATGTCAATAGTCAAATAAACTGCAAAATTTTACTAAAAAGAGCAGAAACAGGCATAGTTCTAATCATTTTACATGGTGCTAACAGAAAGACTGCTAAAGTTGGCATTAACACCAATCAATGATTCAATCAATACATGGTGTTCTTTATCAGGTCTGTGTTTATACTGTTATTGTTTTTACTACAATGTATAGGCTCTGCATGAACCAGGTACCAGAAAAGCTTATTCAACTCAATGAAATCTATTTGAGCCTTTTATTACTACAATTATGGATTGATTGATCAATTTATGAAACTTTCAGCAAAATATTGCAGTTATAAGTGATTGATTGACTGGTGTTTAATGCCAACTTTAGAAGTACTTCAGCTATATCATGGTGTGAACAAATTTTATAATAACTTAGACACTAAGTTATAACTGAAAACCATTGACCATTATATATAAATTCTAAGCATTAATTCGTAACTAACTTAGTTAATTGGTTATTATAAATTTACTCATAAAACATTCACCTTAGTTTCTATAACTTTATACAGAGTTATCTTCCCATGTTTTGACGTTAGTTTCTATATACAATGTACACTGTTTTGTACCTATAATTTCTCTAATGTTTGACGTACATTCTAGCATACAGGTTTAATTTTGTACCATTACTTTCAAATCAACGCTCAATATAATTGCGTAGAGAAAAGTGGTTGAAATAAAGTCGTATCGAGTACTAGGTACCATGAAAAGTAATAAATCATAAAAATCCCAACCAATCAATATTAATTGACAGCTGACAACGAAAAATCTAACTCGAAAACACAGATGCGTTGATGTTCCGTGATTAAATGATTATTTAAACTTATTCAAATTGCTAATTCACTGAAAAGGTCATTTCTGACTAAATTTAGCTTAATCCTAATCTTTGAATAAAATTACATCACGAATCGGTTCCTATTAAATACTTACAGTGAACAGGTGTGCATGTGAAATGCTGATCAGCGTTTAAAATCCTTTAGTATTAATCAACAATTTTAAAGGTGATTTTTCCTTCCTTGATGGCGTATTGATTTTTAAAAAAAAGATTCAAATAAAATTTGAAGTATCATCTTCGGTAATTGAAGACTTGAATCGACGGGGTGATCTTTTCTTAACAATCACAGCGTAACGATTCAATACTTTCTGTATAGGTGATTGATAGCCAGGGGATACATTTTATATGAGGTATAAATTTCTTACCTATTATCTCTGCAGGTGTATGGAGAAATCTGATTTAAAGCCTTTTGTCTCTTTTTTTTTTGCAAGGATGCGCTACATCTTTTAAACCTGTCACCAGATTCCGTCTGGGTGTGAAATCAAGCAAAACAAATTGGACGTTGAATAACCATAGATAATAATAGGTTTTTGCTTAACTCTCCATCCCGAGACTTAAGATAGAGATGGTAGATAGAGGACCTTTTGTGTGATATCTTTACTTTCTATTGAAAATATGCTATTAATGACTCGATAGATAGAAAAATATGTCATTGTAAATAGATCGACAAAATCATTTGGGATGCTCATATAGTCTCTAATGGCCGTTCAAGCAGAAAAAAAATACAAAAGCACTCAAATTCTTTTCTCTGTATTTTTCCCGAAGACATTAAAAATAAGGTGTGAATCTAATAACATTCAAACAGAATGTATACTATTTAAGATTTAAAAGATCTAGATATATATCTATCATAATTATGTGTATAAACGTTTCACGGATTCAGAGTTAAACAGTGACACTTCGAATGATCTCAAATTTGATAAAATTACAACAGAAAAACTGTTTAATGTTCATATAAAAAAAATATTAATATCTTCTAAGACTATATTAAGAGTTAGAGTTACTAGAGGTATGGTGCTTAACGCCACTTTCAATAATATTTCATTTATATCGTGGCGGTCAGTTTTATGGTGGAGGAAACCGGAGTACCCATAGAAAACCACCGACCTATAGCAGCCACAGTCAAAAATTCACTTCTGTACACAATACTAAAGGGAAAACACACCACACTGGTGGTGTAAAGGTCTTAGCCTCTTGAGTTTGGTAGATCGTGGGTTCAAGTCCCAGTCCAAGGGTCAACTCAAAGACTACAAAATTGTAATTTGTTGCTTCTTCACTAAGCTTGCAGCATTGATGCCAGCCAATTTCTAAATGAGGTAATGAGCAAATAATCTTAATACAAATACATGTATATACCATGCATTACTTTATATTCTGATGAGGAGATGTACAAGGGGTCATCATAATCATATAGTAGTTGGATTTACAACTACCTGTGCAATCAGCGCCTATAACCAGTTGTGAGTTCCAACCCCGTTCATGGCGATGTGTACTCGATACAACATTATGTGATAAAGTTTGTCAGTGACTTGCGACAGGCCTGTGGTTTTCCCCGTGTACTCAGGTTTCCTCCACCAATAAAACTGACCGCCATGATATAACTGAAATATTGTTGAAATTGACGTTAAACACCATAACCCCCACCCCACCCCACCCTCAAAAGGTAAAAAAAAAAAACAATTACAAAAAAAAATCTATAAAGAATTGCATTGTTGATGCCAGTCAATTTCTAAATTATCTATGGAGCAAATAATCTAAATACCATTACAAATACATGTATATACTGTGCATTACATCATATTCTAATGAGGAACTATTTAAGATGTACAAATTAATTGTAACATTTAAAATGTAAAAAAATTTCAACAAACAAGAACTAAAATATATTTTCAATTAATTTTAAAATTGTGCAAATTTTGAATGTCTTAGTTTCAATACATACATGATCACATCGGTTTTTCAATTTTAAATTTGATTTTGAAGCTACAATGCATTTTGTTTTTCTTTCATCTGTCTAAAGTGCCGGAGGGAGACAAAAAATACATCCCCGATAGAATTACAAGTTGATTTCAGAATGAATAGTTATATGAATGATGTTCAATGGGGCAAAACAACGTTGGTATCTGATATCGTCACTATCTCTTTATATTATACGCTAATTTACATATTTCAAACATTCAGCTCTCAGTTCATAAAATGTCATGTGAAACTGGGAATCTGATAAGATCCTTAGGTATACATAAGTTCTTACGAAAATTACCGATAAAATTTTAAGTGTCGGTCCTCAAGTTATTAAATAATAATATTTCTTTGGATCATAGTGATTAAGAAACACAATGCTTCGGGTGATCTAGCGAAGAAATTTAATTCTGCATCATTAAAATGTTTGAATAAAAGCTACACTTGATTTTTTTTTATATTGTACGCCTTTTCTGTATGGTCGCTTTCAAATAGATCTGTATAAATTTGTATTCTCTCCAGAAAAATTGTTCAAATGTGAAAAAAAAAACCAAGTTGTTTATAGTACAATTTTATCAAATTTCATTGCAAATCATAAAATCATAAATAACACAAAGTATCCTCTGTTAAGCAAACATGTGCAAGTACTGGTAGTAATACTACAGAAAGAATGCTAACAAACATTTTAATGATACAGAATTTTTCAAATTTGTGGATATTCTGGGGGTTTTTTTTATCCACAACAATGTACACTGTCCATAAAAAATTATATAACTTAAAAATAAGAATACATATATTTATTTCTGATTCTTGTTCATAGATAAAATATTGCATGAGAATCGAAACCAACAATGTAAACCAGCCTAATGATGGAGGTGTTCATGAATTTATAGATAGATACCAGTAGATATAGAAATAAAGGAACACAGTTCATCTACATTTTTTAGTTCTGTCATTTTATTCAGTTGTCTCCCTTTGATTTCAGCTGTGCAGAATCCTATATAACACTGATCAACAACTTAACTATACGTAAATTGATCATCTGAAAAATATTTTTCAAACCAAATTATGGCAAGCACAAGCAGATTACTTCAATTTATCACAATTTGTAATCTATCAAATTTGCTAACAAGACCGATCATTATATTTAATTCATCAATTCATTGAAATAATGGATGGCATATAAACCATTGAATGAGACAAAAAATTAAATGCAGATTTTTGGCTATAAAAATAAGGTAGTTAAATAAATGATTGATACAAATGCTGTATGGCTGGGGAACATCATGGGTCAAATATCAAACAAAAAGATTACATTTTTTTCAATTCCAAATTAAATGAGAACTGAAGGGGTTAATATTTTCTGCATTTTAAACTAACCCTTTTAAAGAATGGTAATCAGGATTTGGCATTTAACCCTCTTTTGATCAAGAATTACTCTATATAGTATAGTCAGAAATTAAGAATAAACAAGACATTGATTTAATATTGCAGATGGACATGTTGGATATCACTGCATTGGGTCTAGAAAAGAGGGAACAGTCCACATCCCACCTCCTATCTAAATTTGTGTCAACTCATTATTATTTGTGACTCGGGCATCAATTTCATGATTTCTGTAAGATTCCAAAGATTGAAATTTTCATTTCAGCAAATAAGAAATTAGCAACAGACTTGGAGCTAGAAATATCACATTGGATATCAACAAATCAGAGAAACTATGTACAATGTACATGTGTATCATTAAAATTTCAACGTTTTCCTGGAATAACACTTAATAACGAAGAAAAGATGCTTTCTTTATCGTAAATACGTATTACATAACTTTAATATGGTAGTGTTTAACTTCTAACATTCCAGGAAACACATGTATTTAACTCCTAGCTACATGTACATGAATCTACTGAAGAATCAGTTTAAAATAAAAATTAAAGTATGATGAAAATGTATCTATTTTTTTTAATCCTTTATAGAGTACTAGCTGCTATTGTAGTTTTAACAATGTACATTGTACTTAGAAAGAAAAAAATCCTTATTTGAGCCTCTTTTTCAATAATATTGATGATCAGTACTCAATTATTATATGCCTCATTAAACTTGTATTTTAAATTTTCAGATTAAAAAAAAATATTCAAAAATAAAAATTTGACATGCTATGCATACTAATGAGGTAGCAAGTTCTTTTGATCTTTATAAAAACCCTATTTAACTTCTAAATTTGTTGTTTTCTTACTGATCTTTCATTTTCTTAAGTAATTACAAATTTATTGATTCTAATCAGTTTTTGTCCTCGTTATGTCTTGAACAGTTTGATAGATAAGTACAGATACATCTAGATAAGACATATACATGTAAATACATACACGTACAATATATACATGTACCTGAAGCCAGCGTTGTGGTAATCACAAGTTGAAAGGGGCATAAAATTACATATTAATATAATCACTCAAGATCAATAGGAGGAAAAAAATATACCGGTACTAGATATATTCTATATTTAGCCATTCTTAACAGACTAGGAGTCCTAGTCTAGGACATCAAAATAAAACGTTTGGCTATTAAAAGATGGTAATCATGGTACATTTGATCAAATACTTATATGTATCTCAATGCCACGGTATGGCTGAAATACTGCTTAAGTTGGCGTTGAACACCAATTAATCAATCTTACAATAATTTGTCTTTTAGTTTTTATTATAATGTAAAATTTAAATCACTGATTGAAAATTAAAATTACAAATAAAACACTTATTGATATGATGGACCAAATAGGGGTAGCTAGAGTTATTGTTTTTAACGCTACTTTCAACAATATTTTATGGCAGTCAGTTTAATTGGTGGAGTAAACTGGAGTACTTTATCACGTAATGCTGTATCGAATACACCTCGCCATGAGCAGGATTCGAACTCGCAACTTTAGTCGTGATAGGCACTAATTGCATAGGTACTAAGGTAGTTGTAAATCCAACTACAATGTGATCATGACCATGATGGTCCCCATCCAATTCATTTGAGTTATCAATAAAATATTTGAAATGAAAATAATAATGTACAAATTTAAAAATTAATAATACTATCATAAAACAAGATCAACAAAAAATGCAAATAACTGGTTCCATTACATCAACTCCACAATATTGGAAACCAGTAATTTCCATTTGTCTCATTCTGGGAGTGGTCAGATAGCCACTGAGGTCACTGATTGACACAAATTGTTTATATTTTGTAATAAACACATTTCTAAAGATCAAATTCTTATTCTGAATCAAACAAGAATCTAACGACATTTACTTGTAAAAGGTCAGGAGGTTATATTATTTGTATTCATTATCACTTTCAGTCAGTTTTAAGCTATAATAGGACTATCAGACTAAATGGTGGGCGAAAGCCAAGACAGTTAATATTAAACTGACCTGGGAAACTCTAATAGGATTAAACGCTTCTTTTCAGGAGTTCATGCATTTGTAAACGGTGCTGATGCAATCACAAAATGAATAAATGTCCAAAGGACATTTAGTAAAGCTTGTGAGTGCATCGGCACCGTTTACACATGCATGAACTCCTGAAAAGAACCGTTTAATACTTATAATTCTGCCACGTAAATCTTTTCCCTATTTTGATTATTAAACTGATTTTCAGACTTGCTTTCAATCGGGGACTATCGTAGTTTCCTGTCTGCGGCCGCCATATTGTTTATATTGGTTATACAAAAAAGTTCATCGAGTTATGAACGGATCAAAAACAAAAAAGTTCATCGTGTTATGAACGAATAAAAAAGAAACACGTGACAGTGTTCTTATCCAATCACAGGGCACGAAAACGATATACATTAATTCTACAAGAATTATTAGCCATTGGTAAGTGTCCCCAAACAATTGTGTGAAAATTCAAGCCATCAGTATGTGTCCTCAAACACTTGTGTGAAAATTCAAGCCATTGGTATTGTAAGTGTCCCCAAAAACTTGTGTGAAACTCCGAGCCACTGGTACTGTAACTGTCCCCAAACACTTGTGTGAAACTCAAAGCCATTGGTACTGTAA
>MJUT01047427.1:648997-672326 GCA_002080005.1 Gigantidas platifrons
AGGGGGTCAATATACCATGGGTAGGGGGGTCAATATACCATGGGTAGGGGGGTCAAAATACCATGGGTATGGGGTTCAATATACATGTATACTATGGGTAGGGGGCTCATAGAATTTCAAAATTTCAAAAAAATAAATTTTCAAAATAAAGTCAAACCTGTCTATAGTGGTCACCTGGGGGAGATTGACAAAATGACCGCTTTATACAGGTGACCTTTATGTGAAGGGTTTTGATTTTTTGACAAAATATTGCACGTTAGTTGTAAATAAACATTTTTCATTTCACATTACATCTTATGTTTTTAATAATGTTTTACTTGTTATTTTGTTCCTGTCGTAATTTTACTCTGGTTTACATTTATTGTTGATGAAATTATCTCAATATGATATGATTTGAATAAAACATACAAATAAATAAATAAAGTTATTATATAGATAGGTGTGAATTATGGGGATTTATCCGTGAAATAAATTCCGGTATTTCACATGTGAAATATCAGTTTTTTCCCGCCGGAACTACTTTTGCAAAACTATAAGTGTGGTGGTTACGTCCCCTTTTGTGCAACGGTGAATACACATACAATTGTAAGCTGAAAAAAAATTCTGCGAAATGTTATTGATAACTTTGGCACATAACCAAGATGACGTCATATGAAGACTTCCAGTTTGAAACGTAAAGATTAGACGCTATTTGGCTTCGTATACGCTTCAATTGTGATTTAATTTAACTAAAATAAGCTTTCAAGGTAAGCATTTTAATTATTTTTGTACATTGTTGTAAATATGAAAAATAGGATTTCACATTTTCAAGATGGTAGATCCTTCCAGCTGAACCCTGTAGTATCATTGCTCGTAGATTCACACGCGTGCAATCAAATATACAAATAAAAAAAATAATAATATAAGAAATTTTGAAAGTCTATATAATAAACAGTATAACTAAATCATACATTTTGAATATCAAAATAAGACCACTTGTGACCGAATACGCATTAACGATTAAACTCGTGGACGGAACAAGTTCCGCCCACTCGTTTAATCATTATGCATACTTCGGTCACTCGTGGTCTTATTTTGATATTCAAAATCTACGATTAGTTATACTATATATATTTAATAAACGAAAGTACAATTTCCAGTAACACGATGTTGAACTGGGAACATTGTTTTCAAAATCGTAAAGAATCTCACGTTTTCTTTAAAGAATGTTCATTATCTGGGTATGACCAACACCCATCTCCTCGCTCACAGCCCGACAACTTTTCCCAACATCACAATGATTTATCGCTTTCACTTTGTTGTCAAATTTCAAAGTTTTCCTATTTACGGATGTTGATTTTGACATGATGCACTAGATACAAAATATTTTTGATGAGTGAATTTCTATTCTCGTAATGAATAAAAATCCCCAACGCCGGGGGATAAACTGTCCTTTATATCATTTACTATTCACAAAATGCATGCATGGTGTTTGTTTATTTAGTTAATTAAATTAGTCAATATATTTTGTAACACTTCGGGATTTTTGGTACATTTGAGAAAAATACCAATCTTCTGAAATCATTTCCGGTATTATTTTTAAAATAACGTTTACCGTTATACAAAGGTTTTACGCTGAAAATTACTTATAAATGGTGACAGGCGACCACTATATTGAATTAAAATATATAGTAAAATTCACCTGGAGAGCACGAAAGTGACCGTTATGAGCAGGTGACCATTATATAAAGGTGACCGTTACGACAGGTTTGACTGTAGTTCAAAATTTCAAAAATTTTATAAAATTTCAAAAAAAATCTAAATTAAAATAAAAATTCAAAATTTTCCAATTTTTTTTTCAATATTTCAAAAATTTAAAAAAATTTCAAAATTTCATAAGATTTTAAAAATAAAAAAAATTCAAAATTTTCATAGAATGTTTTAAAAAAATTTCAAGATTATAAAATTTTCAAAATTTAAAAATTTTTATATCATGGATCTGATATTTTTCCTAAAATTGGTTTCGCTGAGATTCCCTATATAAACAAAGGTTTACTTGTTTACTTTAAAAAAAACTTAGCATTTTCAATCTTTTGGAATAATATGTGGTTAAATAATAATTCATAAAATAATATTGAAAAATGATAAAACAATTATAGCCTATCATGGATTTATAGACCTAAAAATATATATCGATCTCAGACTTTGTCCTCGGTCAGTATATATTTATAGGTCTATAAATCCATGTATTGACCTCAATGGAAGGCTATATTTGTATAATATACATTGTATGATGTATATGTTTTTCATAAAATTTATTAAAAAATAATGTAGAAAGGTTTATGAATATAAATAAGAAATAAAGATATGTTTGCTCTTCAAATGTTAAAAAAAGTGAAATTAATTTTTGATTAAAATATTACCCTTCATCTAGTTCAATCACAAAATAATATTAAGAAATTATTCTACAGTTTACTAATTTTAATTTAAATCAAACTATGGTGTTGTTAAAAAATAATGGCTTCATAATGATTTGATATATATTTGTAAACACAAATAATATCATTTAAATATTCTAGTTTTCAAAATTTCAGTGAAAAGAGTTTTAAGACTGTAAAACAACATTCTTTAAAAATCATACATTGTCTTATCATGAGACAACTTTAAAAATTTCATTTATTTCCACATAATTATCCCCCCGCGATAGCGGTGAGGGGATATAGTAATAGCGGCCGTCTGTCTGTCTGTCCATCCGTCACACTTTCTTGTTTACGTGATAACTTGAGTAAACTTGGGATAGATTTGAATAATTTTATGCATGTGGCTTGTAATTATCATTATCTTGAATGGGTTCTAACATGGAAATATTTGAAGCAACGGTTTTGGGGGAAAATCTTAATTTTTGGTTGAAAAATCAACAATTTTGAGAATTGAGTCTTGTTTACGCGATAACTTGAGTAAACATGGATAGATTTGAATAATTTTTTGCATGTGGCTTGTAATTATCATTATCTTGGATGGGTTCTAACATGGAAATATTTGAAGCAAGGGTTTTGGAGGAAAATCTTAGTTTTTGGTTGAAAAATCACCAATTTTGAGAATTGTGTCTTGTTTATGCGATAACATTAGTAAACATGGATAAATTTGAATAATATTTTGCATATGGCTTGTAAATATCATTATCTTGGATGGGTTCTTACATGGAAATATTTGAAGCAACGATTTTGGGGGAAAATCTTAATTTTTGGTTGAAAAATCACCAATTTTGAGAATTGTGTCTTGTTTACGTGATAACTTTAGTAAACATGGATAGATTTGAATAATCTTTGCATGTGGCTTGTAAGTATGTCTTGTTTACGCGATAACTTGAGTAAACATGGATAGATTTGAATAATTTTTTGCATGTGGCTTGTAATTATCATTATCTTGGATGGGTTCTAACATGGAAATATTTGAAGCAAGGGTTTTGGAGGAAAATCTTAGTTTTTGGTTGAAAAATCACCAATTTTGAGAATTGTGTCTTGTTTATGCGATAACATTAGTAAACATGGATAAATTTGAATAATATTTTGCATATGGCTTGTAAATATCATTATCTTGGATGGGTTCTTACATGGAAATATTTGAAGCAACGATTTTGGGGGAAAATCTTAATTTTTGGTTGAAAAATCAACAATTTTGAGAATTAAGTCTTGTTTACGCGATAACTTGAGTAAACATGGATAGATTTGAATAATCTTTGCATGTGGCTTGTAAGTATGTTATACATTAAGACTGCAAGGCTGCTTTTTATAAATATATAAAACTAAATATTATGCGCAAGTGCGGGGGGATACGTCGTGCATTCATGCGCTAGGCGGTTCTTTTATTTTTTTATTAATGAAGGAAGAAAGACATTACCAAATTAAATTCATGGAAATCCTTTTTGTATCTATATGCATTTAGAACATAGTAAAGTACTCTCGACAATAGAATTTTGCCTTTCTTAATTATTAAGACCATGGATTTTCCCCATTGTTCCCCAAGGCAAAATTCTATTGTCTTGATTACTTTACAATGTTCTAAGTTTGTAAGAACATGACAATCCCTGTCTTCATGAATAAGTACGAGCGAATATCGACCTCCCTACCCATGGTCTTTTGACCCCCCTACCCATGGTATATCGACCCCCCTACCCATGGTATTTTGACCCCCCTACCCATGGTATATCGACATGGAATATCGACCTCCCTACCCATGGTATTTTGACCCGCCTACCTATGGTATTTTGACCCCCTACCCATGAAATATCAACCCCCCTCACCATGGAATATCGACCCCTTACCCATGGTATATCAACCCCCCTACCCATGGAATATCGACCCCCCTACCCATGGTATATCGACCCCCCTACCCATGGTATTTTGACCCCCCCTACCCATGGTATATCGACCCCCCTACCTATGGTATATCAAATCTTCTCTTATGGTATTATGAACCCCTCTCTTTTGATAGAAATGAGGGGGGTCAATTTACCATGAGGGGGTTCAAAATACAATGGCAAAAAATTCACCCCGGGGTCAAAATATCATAGGTAAATTGACCCTGGGGTCAAAATACCATATGACACCGGGTCAAAACAGGTGATCCTGGCAAATTCCGTGTCAAATGACCGGCACGCAGTGTGACAAAAAAATAACGGGTTACAGGTCAATTTAGCGTGTGTAACACGGCGAAAGCATGTCACTTGGCAAGTATGATTCAAAAGGAAAACTCCAGTCAGTTGAACAATTGTTATAATTCAATACATTGTAACTTTTTATTCATAAATAACTAATTATTAAACATAAAACACCTTTATTAGCATTAATATACCCAATTAGAAATACATGTATGAATTAATTTAGAATTTCCTGTCGTAGTGTAAGCGGCCATGACACCTCTCATACCTGTCAACCCTTGATGGTCAAAAAGCAGGTCATGACCTGCATTGAACTTAAAAAAATCAGGTCATAATGCGTGACGAACTTTTCAGGGCATAATTTTTTTAAGATATAGTACTTTTAATAATTTCATAATAATCATATTGCATGATGCACAACATACAGATACAGATTAACAGTTAAGGCTTTTGTTGTAGTCATTTGTTGCTGATTTTGCAGCTTTTAGAAGGCTAGAAGATGGTACAAATTCATAGCCAAGTTATGTTCTGCAACTTTGTTTGCAAATAAAGTCTCAGCATTATTTATCTTGTCCTGAAGTTTGGTTTTTGCATTGGACATAAAGAGCGAAATATTTTTAGAACCAGCTGAGGATTTTTCATCAGCCAGATGAGATGCAGTTTTAACATGTCTAATTAAGTCATTTTTTGCACCAGACGAAATGCTAATATGCGACTTGCATAGAATGCAGAATGCATCACTGGCACCGCGATCGCTAGGTTTTTTAAAACCCATTGGAATTCTTTTTCCCAGCTGTCCTGGTACAAGCATTTATATTTTTTCTTTTTCTGAGGAGTGAAACATGCCGGCCCTGACAACGACCTCTTCCTTCCAGACATCGCTTTCGATTAAAGAAGTATTCTATTTGAAAACTACTCTGGGCGGAAATATAAATAAAGCGTCTAAGTTAAAAACCGACACCGGAAATGACACGTTAAAATATCCGGGTGATGTCGGGAGGTACGTTGAAATCCCGGGTTATTTCATGACCCGACGGGTGACTAAAACATATCGGGTCAAGGGCAAAAATAAGCGAAATTCTCGGGTCTGACCTGCAACAAACGGGTCACTTGACAGATATGCACCTCTTCATGTGACGTCACGGAGACGGAACATGTTAGTTGAATAAATAATGTATCTGACTCTTCCCAACATCGAGCTCTTTTGGTTATGTTTTAATATCAGATCAACTGCAATACAATGTTAACAATTTTTTTTCTTAATATTCCCATCCCGTGTTACATTGTCATAAAAAAAGAGTTTATTTGTATTTAGGGGCAGGGGTATCTACGTATAATTCCATGTTTTACATGATCGGACGTAGGTCAAATAACTGTCACTTTTAACTCGTTTAATGCGTACACATGCTTTTTTTAGCTCACCTGACCCAAAGGGTCATGTGAGCTATTGCCATCACTTTTCATCCGTCGTCCGTCCGTCAACATTTCACATTTTAATCTTCTCCTCAGAAACTACTGGGCCAATTGCAACCAAACTTTGGTGGAATGGTCCTTGGATGGCCCCCTTCCAAAATTGTGTCCGATGTTCCCGACTTCAAACCAAGATGGCCGCCAAGCTAAAAATAGAAAAAAGGGGGGATGAAATTTCAATTGTCTATTGCTGCTTTAGCATAAGTCAAAATGAGCTCAAATTTTAACTGAAGCTACATGGCAATGAGTAGTCTAACATATATTACGGGTTTTTCTGTGAAATGTTTCTTTCAGCCGATTTCTACCGATTATGTAAATTAGGCATATTTTGTCCTTTATTTCAAAAACTATAAGAGATAGATGTTAAATTCAACTGCATACATGTTCACCATGTCAAGATCTACCTACCCTGCAATTTTGAAGTAAATCTGATAACCCATCTTGGAGTTATTGCCCTTTTTTCATCAAATTTTAAAAATTTTAATACTTTTCGTCCTTTATTTCAAAAACTATAAGAGATAGATGTTAAGTTTAAATTACAAAAATGTGCAGCATGTCAAGATCTACCTACCCTGCAATTTGGAAGTAAATCCCATGACCCAATTTTGGAGTTATTGCCCTTTTTTCATCAAAATTTTATACTTTTCGTCCTTTATTTCAAAAACAATAAGAGATAGATGTTAAGTTTAAACTACAAAAATGTTCAGTATGTCAAGATCTACCAACCCTGCAATTTTGAAGTAAATTTGATGACCCATTTTTGAGTTATTGTCCTTTTTTCATCAAATTTTTAAAATTTTGATACTTTTCGTCTTATATTTCAAAAACTATAAGAGATAGAGGTTAAGATTAAATTGTAAAAATGTGCAGCATTTCAAGATCTACATTCCCTGCAATTTTCAAGGAAATCCCATTACCCATTTTGGAGTTATTGCCCTTTTTTCATCAAATTTTCAAAATTTTATTACTTTTCGTCCTTTATTTCAAAAACGATAAGAGATAGATGTTAAGTTTAAACTACAAAAATATGCAGCATGTCAAGATCTACATACCCTGCAATTTTCAAGGTAATCCCATTACACCATTTTGGAGTTATTGCCCTTTTTAGCTCACCTGACCCAAAGGGTAATGTGAGCTATTGCCATCACTTTTCGTCCGTCGTCTGTCGTCCGTCCGTCAACATTTCACATTTTAATCTTCTCCTCAGAAACTACAGGGCCAACCAAACTTTGGTGAAATGGTCCTTGGATGACCCCCTTCCAAAATTGTGTCCGGTGATCCCAACTTCAAACCAAGATGGCCACCAAGCTAAAATAGAAAAAAGGGGGGATGAAATTTCAATTGTCTATTGCTGCTTTAGTATAAGTCAAAATGAGCTCAAATTTTAACTGCAGCTACATGGCAATGAGTAGTTTAACATTTATTAGGGGTTTTTCTGTGAAATTTTTCTTTCAGCCGATTTATACCGATTATGCAATTTAGGCATATTTTGATAAAAGATCACATTTAAATCTTCTCCTCTGAAACCGTTGAACCAAATTAAACCAAACCTGGCAGGAATGGTCCCTGGGTGGGTCCCTTTCAAAATTGTGTCCGACAGTCCTGCCCTCCATTCAAGATGGCTGCTGTTACTAAAAATAGAAATTTCTTCAATTGTCCATTGCTGCTTTAGTATAAGTCAAAATGAGCTCAAATTTTAATTGCAGCTACATGGCAAGGAGTAGTTTAACATATATTACGGGTTTTTCTGTGAAATTTTTATTTCAGCCGATTTATACAGATTATGCAAATTAGGCATATTTTGTACTCTTCGTCCTTTATTTCAAAAACTATAAGAGATAGATGTTAAATTCAAACTGCATACATGTTCAGCATGTTAAGATCTACCTACCCAGCAATTTTGAAGTAAATCTGATTACCCATCTTGGAGTTATTGTCCCTTTTTCATCACATTTTTTAAATTTTAATACTTTTCGTCATATTTCAAACACTATAAGAGATAAAGGTTAAGTGTAAATTGCAAAAATATGCAGCATGTCAAGATCTACACACCCTGCAATTTTCAAGGAAATCCCATTACCCATTTTGGAGTTATTGCCCTTTTTTCATCAAATTTTCAAAATTTTAATACTTTTTGTTTGGAGTTATTGCCCTTTTTTCATCAAATTTTTAAAATTTTAATACTTTTCGTCTTATATTTCAAAAACTATAAGAGATAAAGGTTAAGTTTAAATTGCAAAAATATGCAGCATGTCAAGATCTACCTACCCTGCAATTTTGAAGTAAATCCCATTACCCGTTTTAGAGTTATTGCCCTTTTTTCATCAACTCTTCAAAATTTTAGTACTTTTTGTTTGGAGTTATTGCCCTTTTTTCTTCAAATTTTTAAAATTTTAGTACTTTTCGTCTTATATTTCAAAAACTATAAGAGATAAAGGTTAAGTTTAAATTGCAAAAATATGTAGCATGTCTAGATCTACATACCCTGCAATTTTGCAGTAAATCCCATTACCTATTTTGGAGTTATTGCCCTTTTTTCATCAATTTTTTATTTTATTTTAATACTTTTCATCTGATATTTCAAAAACTATAAGAGATAAAGGTTAAGTTTAATTGCAAAAATATGCAGCATGTCAAGATCTACCTACTCTGCGATTTTGAAGTAAATCCCATTACCCATTTTGGAGTTATTGCCCTTTTTTCCATCAAATTTTTAAAATTGTAATACTTTTCGTCTTATATTTCAAAAACTGTAAGAGATAGAGGTTAAGTTTAATTGCAAAAATGTGCAGCATGTCAAGGTCTACCTACCCTGCAATTTTGAAGTAAATCCCAGTACCCATTTTGGAGTTACATGTATTGCCCTTTTTTCATCAAATTTTAAAATGTTTAATACTTTTCGTCTTATATTTCAAAAATTATAAGAGATAGATGTTAAGTTTAAACTGCAAACATGTTCAGTATGTCAAGATCTACATACCCTGCAATTTTGAAGTAAATCCCATTACCCATTTTGGAGTTGTTGCCCTTTTTTCATCAAATTTTAAAATTTTAATACTTTTCGTCTTGTATTTCAAAAACTATAAGAGATAGATGTTAAGTTTAAACTGCAAACATGTTCAGTATGTCAAGATCTATCGACCAAGATGGTCCCCACAGCCAAACTTAGCTTAACATAGGACCCTATGGGAAAGTCACATAAAAATCTTCTTGTCTGGAATCAGTTGCTCAATTGGAACCAAACTTTGATAAAATATTCATTGGATGGTCCTCTTCCAAAATTGTGTCTGGTGGTCCCGTCCTCTGACCAAGATGGCTGCACAGCTGAACTTAGTTTAACATAGGACCCTATGGGAAATTCACATAAAAACCATCATGTCTGGAACCAGTAGCCCAATTAGATCCAAACTTTGCTGGAATAGTCATTCGATGGTCCTTTTCCAAATTGTGTCCGGCAGGCACACTCTCCCACCAAGATGGCCACCACAGTGCATTTGCATTGTTATTGAAAGCAGCTTTGATCCAGGTGAGCGATTACAGGCTCCTGGGAGCCTCTGGTTCTTTTTTGTCGCCAATGCTGTCGTACTTTCCCGTGTTTTTCGTGGTCACTGGTCAATGTGGTGACAAGGGTAGTCCTGATCGGTAATTACAAAAAAAATCATCTCACACTTTCCCTTTTCGTTAGTGCAATAAAATGCTTGACACGAAGTCATAATGATTTTGTAAATATCACAGGGGCTTGAATCGCTTTCATAGAGGTCACGCGGCCTATATACCCTATATACTAACAAGGGATGTAACGCCCAACGTAGCCAAGCCACTACCAGTTCTGTTTCAAGCTTGAAAAAAATATTAAAAAATCACACATTCAAACAATCTTTGTTGACATTTGCTAGCATATTGATTTATCTTTCCGACGAGACATAATTTTTCACAACTGCTTCACTCTAGAGGTCAGAGCACCCCTGCAAACTTGAAGCTTTGCTCCAAAATAGGTCACCAACGTTTTGCTATGGCACACAGTCAACGGTAAAACTCCAAGATTAAAGAGCACAATTGCGGACAATATCCGCATAAATCCTGACTGTCGTAAATACCTATGAACGCCTTCGACTCAACTATCACCAGAACAGTTCACATAGTGCAGACGAAAAGCAGTAACTCACGTTTTTCAGTCCGGTATAAATCCTTTCAAATGTTGGAAGCCATTGTTAAAAATACACAGCAGCAAATGAAATCTGTCATCTGATTGGTTAATATTTCTCACGGCAGGTTAAGTGTTTTTACTTATTCGTAACATATAAGAAATATTGTAAATGATTTTTAGGTATATTATAATCATATAAAATTACTTCTAAAAGTAATTCTCACTGAAAATTTTTTAAAGCATATATTTCAAGCGTTATCAGAATGTGGGCGTGTCGTGAGAAATATTAACCAATCAGATGACAGATCATTTTCATTTGCTGCTGTGTATTTTTAACAATGGCTTCCAACATTTGAAAGGATTTATACCGGACTGAAAACGTGAGTTACTGCTTTTCGTCTGCACTATGTGAACTGTTCTGGTGATAGTTGAGTCGAAGGCGTTCATAGGTATTTACGACAGTCAGGATTTATGCGGATATTGTCCGCAATTGTGCTCTTTAATCTTGGAGTTTTACCATTGACTGTGTGCCATAGCAAAACGTTGGTGACCTATTTTGGAGCAAAGCTTCAAGTTTGTAGGGGTGCTCTGACTTCTAGAGTGAAGCAGTTGTGAAAAATTATGTCTCGTCGGAAAGATAAATCAATATGCTAGCGAATGTCAACAAAGATTGTTTGAATGTGTGATTTTTTAATATTTTGTTCAAGCTTGAAACAGAACTGGTAGTGGCTTGGCTACGTTGGGCGTTACATCCCTTGTTAAGTATATAGGGTATATAGGCCGCGTGACCTCTATGAAAGCGATTCAAGCCCCTGTGGTAAATATCAAAAGATAAATATACGATGTTATTTTATGATTTACATAATTTTTAATGATAAAATTGCAACTGATCAATGCTGATATAATATACGATACCGCTTATATGACGTCACGGCTTTTTCGGAAGAGCTTTAATTGCAGGTATAATCCGAGAATGGATTATGCCTTTTGTCTCCTCACATTGAAGAGTTCTGAAAAATGCTGATCCCCATTATTTGGTGATACATTGAACTTCAATGACCAAATTATATCTTACGGTATACTATTTTCAACATTCATTAACACAAATATCTTTTATTTACTGTCATTTAAATGTTCACTCTAACTTGTTAAGACCATGGCGTTTTCCTTTAAATTTGAACTTTTTACTTCTTCTTCCAAATACAGGTCTAGACTTTAAGGATAGAGCCTGTAACATCCTGGAAATGTGTGCACTATGTACATGTATGTGGACAATTTATTTTAAAAGTATAATAAACAAAAATCACTTAACATATATGTACAGTGGCTTGCTGTACATTGTATGTATTTAAAGGTGGGTTGGGAATCCTTCAAACGTAATTACATGTGAGAATATACATGTACAATGTATATATAATTACATTACTTCCGTTTTTCATTGAAAGGTTACAATATGATTGGTTATGAAGTGGTCACATGATTATGTTTTACATCCCAATAAAAAAAACCCGAACTTGCACGTGCCTGCATGACGACGTCAGATGTAAACAATCAATGGCGTAGTAATTTCCAACAGCAACTTCTAACACAAATAAAATTCACAACGAAAAATTCAACTATATTAAATTTTGGTGTGATTTAAATGTAATTATAAGAATTGAATGCTTTTTTTGTACTTTTATAGGCGTGTAAAAGTGTGGACTGAGGCACAATTTTTGTATGTGCTTCAGTCCACACTTTTACATGCCAATAAAACTACAAAAAAATGCATTCAATTCTTAAATAAATAAAAGGCCGTTGGCCACTGGTCCCCCGACACCAAGGTTATATGGTAAGATTAAATTTTGAAACTACTGTAAATTAGAGGTTCAGGTGAGCCTGTATCACTCACCTGACTTAAATATTTCTGAAAGGGCACCACCCAAGGACCATTTTGAAGTAAAAAAAAGGGGAGTAACTCTGGTTAGATTTGTCGAAAAAACATCATTATCGAACTTGACCTAGATATTCATGAGATACTCTTACAAGTTACATACCAATCCTAGTTTCAATCTGGCTTTTTGTTCACAAGTTATAATTTGGAAACCAAAAAATTAGCAATTTTGAAGTATAAAAAGGGATGTAACTCTGGTAAGATTTGTCGAAAAATGATCGCTATCGAACTTGACCTAGATATTCATGAGATACAGTTACATANGAAAAATTGTCATTATCGAACTTGACCTAGATATTCATAAGATACACTTACATGCCACACCTACATTTGTAGCTTCAATCTGACTTTTCATTCACAAGTTATCATCTGGAAACCAATTCGGGACACACGGACGAAGTATAAAAAGGGATGTAACTCTGGTAAGATTTGTAGCAAAATGATCGCTATCGAACTTAACCTAGATATTCATGAGATACACTTACATACCAAACCTAGTTTCAATCTGACTTTGTTCCCAAGTTACCTTCTGGAAACCAAATATTTAGCAATTTTGAGATATAAAAAGGGGCACAACTCTAGTAAAAATTGTTGAAAAATTGTCATTATCGAACTTGACCTAGATATTCATAAGGGTACACTTACATGTCACACCCAGCTTCAATCTGACGTTTCATTCACAAGTTATCATCTGGAAACCAAACACACGGACGGATGGACGACACCCATTTCTATAGTCTCCTTCTACGAAGCGTCGGGGGACAAAAACTGTTCCCCATGAATGTAAAGTATTTTACAGTAGCATTGACTTTTTTGTAGACCCTGTTATGTACAGATTCACCACGATTTGATGTTGAAAGTTTGGCCTTCAATAAAACTGGTAGCCATCTTGCAATATGGGGGCAGACAGGTATTACAGTAATGGAGCTACCACAAAGAAGGGGGAGATACAACGATTATGAAGGAGGGAAACCATGCGTTCAATGCAAGTATGTATTACTTAAATATTTAATATAAGGGAAATTCCCGAAAAGCTATTTGTGGTGGGGTTGGAAAAGGCACTCCTGAGCTCACCTGACCTTTAGGGTAAGTCATGTGAGCTTTTGCCATCACTTGACATATTTTCTAAGTTATGAACAACACAGTAAAAGTGATGTAGAAAATGTTTTCAGAACTGTCTGACCTATTCACTTTTTACTTACAAAAAATCACGTTTCATTTTGGAACATATTTGTATTTCCTCCCACAATGATAAAGTAACATTCATTATTTAAAATAAAAAAAAAGACAAAGCTTATTTTGTGAAGATTTTCAAGTAATAAATCATGCAGATAGCATTTTTATTTATTTACATTGGGAGGGGGATTTCAAGTGATAAATCATGCAGATAGTGTTTTTATTTATTTACATTGGGAGGGGGATAGGAATATAAGATGGATGTACAATGTACATGAGACAAGATTTCCAAGATAAGCTGTGAAGCATTTTCCCAAATAATAGTAAAAATGTTTATGAATTTTCGCAAATTTTCCCTAGGTACTTATTCCAATGTAGGCCTCATTAATCCCTGTCACATATCAATGGGTACATTTGAACTCTGTTATAGTGATACTGAATTGAACATTAAGTTGTTTTCTTTGTTAACTGAAAACAGAAACATGGGTCATTTGTATTAGTTATATCCATGGATGATTTGAATACCTTTTTAAGTCAAAGTTTGTTACTGTAACATTGATTTTATTATTAACACTGCTTATTATTTGTAGGTCTCTTAGTGTAGCTGAACACTACTTTACCACTCACCGTGGAGTTCGTCTATTGACATTACTGTGGCATCCTGGGAGTGAGACAGACAGCCATATTGCTTTTCTGACATCAGACAACACTCTGAGGTTATTTGTAGTTTTTATTGAAATTTGAAAAAAATAGATGAATTATGAAATATAGTTACAATGGCACCAGTCTTGTATTTAAAATAAATTGCCATATAGTGAAACCTGTCTAAATCCTTTATAAATCTTTTTTTTTTGGGCGGGTTAATTTCAATTGTCTATTCTAAACAAAAAAGTTTGTAGGCAGCTGGGTACAGTTCAGACAGGTTACATGTAGGAGAGCTCATGTCTTATTACATTATTTGTGTTTGTTTGCGTATAATGGTGTCCAAAACATATATTGTGTACCCTATGTTGCCAGTTTCTCTGGATTGTCCATTTTTGATTGCCCCTTCGGTGTTCTCTAGTGTTAATCTACAGCATATAGTCTTGAGTATGAAACATTAATGAGTTATCTTCCCTTACCAATTTGGGTAGGGGAGACAATAACTTGATGATCTTAGCATGAATTCCACAGATATTTTCCTCTGTTGTACAATTGTACAGACTTTATGACATTTTGTGCCTCAAAACAGTGTATACCGGTACTTACAGATCCATTTAAACTCCTCAAAATCTTTAATTTGTTGGTGAATTTCTCATCATATATTTAATTAACTTGTATACATTAGACAGACAAAACAAATAAGGGAGACTATTTACCAATGTTTACCATAATTAAACCCATCATTAGATATGGGGTTATGTATTGATTGTTATCTGCCTTGTATGTTTCACCAGTAATTCTGCATATGAAAGTTTGATCATTATTATTGTTAGATACTGGCAAAGTGGAGTTCTGATCACTTCAAATAAAATTAAACCGCATCGGTGTTGTAATGGTTAGCGTGCTCACCTCAAGTGCGGTAGATATGGGTTTGAGTCCCGGTCGGGTCAAACCAAAGACTATAAAATTGGTATTTGTTTTTTCTCTGCTAAGCACGCAGTAGTGAGGATAAATAGCAAAGACTGGTTTACTTGGAATCGGGATAATGTGTCCGAATGGGGCGGCATGTCTATCCCTGGACTATTGTTTCAGTGAGATAGCACTATAAAAATCCAACTAAGCATGTTGGTCTAGTACAAAGCTGACCTCATCATCATTTCATTGAAAATTTACTTGTTCTCGCCATGATATAGCTGAAAAATTTCTGAATTGGCCTTTGACAACAATCGCTCACTCACCCATTCCAGTAAAGTGCTTAAAGCCAGAATAAAATAATTTTTAAAGTGACCTGCTACAGGTTTCTGTTTGTGTATTTTTTTATTTGAATTTAAATTTTATATACGTATATAATTGAAAATAAAATTGACAATTAACTGACTCTGAGATAATTCATATCAATAATATTTTGCTGTTATTTTTTATTTACAGCATTTATAATATTCAGGACCCCAATATACCATTTCAAGTTATGAAACTGAGCAATGCACCACAAGATATTGAACAATCACCAAGCAAGGTCTCATTTTCTGCTGCCCTTGGAGAATATGGGGCATCCTTTGATTTTGGGCCACCAATCAGTCTGAAAAAGAAACCAAGACCGTACACAAAGAATGAAGGAACATCTTTGACCATTTGGCCTGCGTATATTGTCAGAGGCAATGGTGATGTGTTGGTGGCATATACTGATGTCGTGAGGTAGGCATGCGGATATGTATAGATAGAGATACCTCCCTTAACATTTGTTTGTTAATTTAGCTTGAGAACCAGTGCATAATTGCCCTTACAACTACAGACAATTATTTTCCATTTATTTTTCATATAAAACTACATTTTTCGAAGAAAAAACATTTATCTTCTTGGTCAATTCATGTCTGATTTTAATCATTTTTCTATTGATAAAAGTAAATACATGTATAGTAATTTTCAAATAATTTTTAAAAAGTATGTTTTTCAAATCCTTACAATTTAAAAACAACCTTAAATTATTTGTCAACAAAAGTACTATCATTTTATTGTGTTTTTGCTCAAATTAATTCAGTGTTATGTTTTACTTGTGTATTCTTAAAAGTTTTTTTTATCACTCTCAACTTTCCATGCCATTTTTACTGACATGCTGAAGATACTCATTTTGTTTGCAATATTTGATGAAAAGAAATTTCTAAAGAAACATTTGATTACAAATGCAAAGTGTTGGCCATTCTTCAAGAAGTATTAATGAATCATGTAGTAAGAAAGAATTACTGTAGGTTCAACACTGTTTAAATGTAAATAACATTGTAATATTTTGTAGTGGAACTAAGTTCCCCCTTCAGGGGCCTCTGATAATGCAACCACCAGCAGAAGACAACTATGGCGTGGATGCATGTGCAATATCTTGCCTGGACACGACACCAACGGCTCTTGTAATAGCTACACACGAAGGACGACTTCACCATTGTCTCTTGATACCAGCTGTTGATATGGAGGATATCTCTTTTCAAGTAAAAATGGTATTTTTTACAATAATGGGGGGTTAATGAGGGACACAAGTTTTATGTTTTATGCGGTCAGTTTTATTGGTGGAGGAAACCTGAGTACCAGTAGAAAACCACTGACCTGCCGCAAGTCATTGACAAACTTTATCACATAATGTTGTACACATCGCCCTGATCCAGATTCGAACTCACAACATCAGTGATAATAGGCATCGATTGCAATAGGTAGTTGTAAATCCAACTACCATGCGATCACGGCCACGATAGCCCTCACAAGACAAAGACAAACAAATCAAAATCACAACACAATATGTGCCAGTACGATAATCCACAACAGTGGCCTGTACTTTATTGGAAGAAGAAGACAGAGTAGAGTTGATGTAAAAATGCTCTAAGAAACTTTTAAAGGGAGATCATATTCTTTATTCAGATAACATTGATTGATTGATTGGTGTTTAACTCCACATTTAGCAGTTCTTTGGCTATACCATGGTGTGAACTACCTGTATTCATGTAGCAAGAAATTACAATTCCTTCTTTGTGTAATTTATGTCCAAGATCGCCCCTTCAGCAATCTAACAGTGGCCTGGAAAGAGGAGTGGCCTATCTTAAGGGGGTGGCAATGTTATAGTATTTTACTGACTCAGTGCATCTGAACTCTGGCCAGATAAGAGGAGTGGGATTTGGTGAGAGTGACCTTAAAAGAGGGGAATTGCTATAATACAAATGTATGAGGCAAACTACTTTTGTACATCTTTGTTTCTTTTAATGTTTGCTTCTTTTGATTTATGTTGTCTATAATGAAATCCCCCCTCCTTTCCCATGAATTAACCGAAAGAATTTTGCTAATATATTAGATAGTTTGGGAAATCCTTCAATTTCTTTGCAATAGCTGTCAGCTTTGGTTCACCTGTAAAACTTTAGTACTCAGGTATTTCGTGGTAAATTCATACCCATTATGTCCCCTCAGCTTAGAAATAACAATGAATGTTCTACTGTACTGTATTTAGGACCCCACACAAAAATACACATGCTTCCGCTAACCCTACCTACCCTGATTTTTAGTACCTACTCTTAAACTTTTTAATGCCATTTTGTAAATTCAGATTCTTGTCTTGTATCACCTGTCATTAAAAAAATGTTCTTCCTACCTACAGTACATACCCAATTGTTTTCAAGAATGTTAGAGGAAAAACAGGTATATACAGTCGAACTTGCCCATGCGGTCACCTCTATTAAGCAGTCACCTGTATTAAAAGGTCACATTTTTCTTGTCCTGTCATAGAACATTTTGTATGAATTGAACCTCTGTTAAGAGGTCACCTGTCTTATAAGGCCACTTTTTCTTTGTCCGAAAGGTGACCTCTTAATACAGGTTTGACTGTACTTGTTTGGCCTTACCAGTGTGCAAACAGCCTCTAAATATGGTAATGCTCTGTGTATTTTTAGTCACAAGAAGCCAGTTTTACAGAGAACAGCTTCAACAGTACAATATATGATAATCCTTCAGAAGCTTCTATCTTTGTATATGAAAGTGTAGAACTGGAGTTGTCCTTAGCAACCAGTCGTGTTGACCCCTATGAACCTGTGGAGGAGGATTTTACCTGTCCAATCAAAATAATGAAAGGTAAAATCAAGTTTAAAATAAATATTATACTATCCCAGTATTTTACAATTAGAGAAGTTTTCTTAGAAAATTAATTTTGGACCCTTTTTCACAGTATTATCATTTTTAACTAATTCAGGATATTCCTTTTATATGGTAGTTGGATTTACAACTACCTGTGCAAATAGTGCTTATCACCACTAATGTTGTGAGTTTGAATCCCACTCATGACGAGGTGTATTCGATACAACATTATGTGATAAAGATTGTCAGTGACTTGTGACAGGTTGGTGGTTTTCCCTGGGTACTCTGGTTTCCTCCACCAATAAAACTGATCGCCACAATATACCTGAAATATCTTTAAAGGTAGTGTTAAACACCATAAACCAATCAAATCAACCAGAATACAAACATATTCTGCTACTGTTAATTGAATATAACGACAATTTGAGAAAATATAGAAATCGTCTCGGAAAACCAGATAATTTTATTCCATATTGTGAACTATTGATTTTTTGGATGGCACTTTTCAAAAATTTTCTTTTTAGCTCACCTGACCCCAGGGCTCACCACACATAGTAAAAACAGGGTGACTTGACTTCTTAAGGGCGAAGTGAAGGAAAATCTGGGAGACTTCCGAAAACCGATCCCGATTTTAACGTTTCTTTCCCCACTACCGCATGTTCCCCTACCTTTCAGAAAACGAACGTGTGCTGCACAACGATCTTAAAAAGGATGCAATTAACAAGTTTGGAATAAAATATTGAACATCAAGCCCTGTATGGGTCATATTTCAGGAACATGGGAGCTTCTTTTACGTGAATATTGAAGAAAAAGTATGATTATTGAAAATTTATAGGCGACGTCTCAAAATAACAGGGCGACTGAAATTTCGCTTTTGGGCCGAGTTGGAGTGACTTCAGAGCCGTGAAGGCGACTTTGTCGCCCAAGTCGCCTGGTTTGGTGAGCCCTGCTGACCCAAGATCACTTTGCATCCTTCGTTGTCTGTAACCACTGAACTATTTTATTCCAAATTGTAAAATTAAGAAATAAATCATGGAAGCCAGAATGTGTTGGGAGTTTTAACATGGAATGGCGGATATTAGTATTTTATCCCGAGCCAGAAGCGAGGGATAAAATTTACTAATATCCGCCAATCCATGTTAAAGCTCAAAACACATTTTGACTTCCATGATTTAATTCAATTCTGATATGTCTAAGAGTACAAATACGGTAGTATACTTTGATTGGAAGATGGTAATTAATACATAAGCTTGCAGAAAATGTCGCAAACAATTTATATAACTCAAATAATACTGCGTCCTCTATTGGCAATATTTGGGTCACAATTTATGCTACCAATGGAAACGTCAGTCACATTCGTCGGCACATGTGCTAATGAGATAATACGAAGAAATAATTCTGTTTTTTTTTTAACAAAGGGAAAGAGTGAGGTCATGTTAGAATATTGATTGGTTGATGGCACTTTTCAAAATTTTCTTTTCTTCATTCAAATTGGAAATCCAAAACGGCCACCTCAGCCATTGGATACTTCATTTTTTGCCACTATTGACTTTTCTTATTTTAGATGTCAAAGGTTACAACATCAGTAACGTTTTGTGTTCTTTGACCAATGAAAAAAAAGGATGACTATATTTGTTTATGACAGTTTTGACTTTCAGTTGTTTTTATTTGTCATAAAAAGAAAGAAGAAGAAGAAAACGTAATAATTTGGGTGAAGGATAATTATGATAGGAAGAGAAAAGATTGTATGGCTCCAGGGTTCATTAGAATTCATAAATATATTACCACCAAGTGGACCTCTTGTTTTATCAAAAATATTTTTGTACAGCAGTCCCGTTCTTATAAGACAACCCCTTCTACAATGGAAAAGTGGTCTCATAACAGGGGTGTCCTCTCTTGAGGGGGACAATTGAGTAGTATTCTACTATCTCAGTGCATCTGAAATATGGCATGATAAGAAGGGGGGGCCTTTGGTGTAAGGGGTTTTAATAAAGGGATGATTTTTGTTTTCAGTTATTTAATTGATTTCAGCTATTTACCTTTGGGGAGAAATTGCCGAAAGTTGCTGGACACGGTCAGAACAGGTCACAAATGGACTATTTGAAAGGGGGTGTAGATGGTTTCAGCTATTTTCCATTGAGTTTCGGGGGGAGGGAGGGGGGGGGTTTCTTGCCAGAATCATCCCTGTTATAAGACTAAGACATCCCCTTCTATAATGAAAAAGTGATCTTATAAGATTGGTGGTCTGTCTTAAAAAGGGACAATTTGGTTGTGTTTTGCTATCTCAGTGTATCTGAAATATGGCGTGATACGAAGACTGGCCTTTGATGTTCGGGGTCTTATTAGAGCGGTACTACTTAACTTCACTACATCAAATTATTTTATTATATTGTCTTTTGTTGTTTTTTTCATTTGATTGATAATTTTACGTACCGTAACAGGACTTTGAATAAATAAGGATATTCCATGATACGCTTGTTCTGTCAGAATTAATTTTGTTTCAAGGATGTGGCCTTGTTTCAAAGATAAATATAGACATAAAAATGATATCAATTTTCAATATAGTCTTTGTGAAAAAAAATATATACATGTACATGGACAAATGACTTTTTTTTTTTCGCAATAAGCTGTGAAGGTTATAAGTGTCCTTTACTTTAATTGGTCCAGTGTACTAAGCGTCGTAAGGTACGGCAATAAAAGATATTTTTGCCGTATTATTATTATTTTACTGGTTAGCTACAATAACCTTAAATGATAACTAATTTTAGATATTATGATTAATTAATCATATAACATGAGTTTTATTGCTTACAAGAACAATTTCCTTGAAAAAAAAGAAAAAAAGAAAAACAATTAATCTACACGCATGACTACATATGGACATAATTTTCTTGGTTCGAATAAATGATTTTTCCTGTCCATTTTCATGGACAAAAGATAAAAATGATTTGTATTCATCTGAGGGGTGTTATTATTTATATTGTTGACACGCTGCCAGTCCTGTCTGTATGCATGGTTGGTTTATTGTGGTTTATTGTTTATAGTGTAATGCATTTCTTAATTTTAATAAGTGGTTTTTTTAATGGTAATTGAATTGAAACATGTGTAAAAGGAAATGTTATACACGATGTTAAGTAACAGTTCAATCGTCATGGTAACCAATCATTATGCAATATTAGATCAGCTAGCCAAAGGCCAAATTATCTGTTAGTATCTTTTGGCATCCTTCATCGTCCGTTGTCATTAACTTTTGTCACTCTTTATTCTATGCGAGAGAGAGTCTCTAATGTTGTTCAATCAGAATAAGAACATAGGAATCTCACAGTGTCAAAATTTTAGTGTATATCAATTTAATAGTTGGTTTAAAGTAAATTACAGTTAATATTGTCTGGAGTGTCAACTTTCTTTTTTTGATTTAATATGCACATTGCATTGCTAGAAATTAGCAGCCATCAGCTTGTCTCAGATGACTAGAATTTGTTACAGAAAACATAAAATTATGTAAGACAAAGACCCCCCTAAAAAAATTTAATTAAAATAAAAAATAAAAATTCATATGTAAAAGAGCAATCTATTCATCAACAATTCATGTGAGGGGGCCTACATGCTCGTGGTTGTATTAACAAATACCTATATGATCAGTGCCTATCAACACTAAAGTTGTGAGTTCGAATCCCACTCATGCATACATGTGATAAAGTTGCTATGCTACAACTGGAGATTTGCAAATTTTTGGCTGGAGATTGGGTCTCATAACTGGAGATTTTTTATCGACGTATTTGATGCGCGTTTTTATTGTTTATTGATGTTTTCCTTTTGTTTGTTTCAGTATTGAACCAACTGCATCCCATTTCAATATGCATTTGTTTACATTTCTGTCTGAAGTAGTGTTTCATATGATGAATGAAGATAAAAACTGTATTTATAATTTGTTCATAATCATTCATAAGGTTATAATAAAACAATAATAATGAAGACACAATAAAGTCATAGAGCACTAAAATTAAAATTGAACATATACTGGAACTTAGTCCTTAAATAATACTTTGATCGGCTTTGGTCCCAAACAAGCCATAACAACTTAATCCGAGATGAAATCATTATACGTTTGATCGAAATAAAAAGTTTTCCTCGGCATCAAACGTTGTCCGACTAGTGTTTGCACAACGGTCTATAACTATTTTTAATTGCCGCTATCACACTTCTAATCATCTAAGCGTGTGCCACAAACACACTTCCTTATCCCCAATTAACTGTCAATCAGTGGATAATATAATCATCAACACCTTAATTAATCACCATGACCCAATCTACCTGTAAAGGTGTCAAACAATCTGGCTTTACAGATTAACAACCGGATATCATTAAATATGACATTCACCTTTACCATTCGTACCTCTCGGCGTTTTTCTTCAGCGCGGTAGTTACAATTGGGGAATTTCCAGAAATATTGATCGCAAAATGTAGGTTAAAAATTTTTTGTACTTGATTTTTTTCACGGGCGGAAGATTTAGAAAGTTGACGGGAGGGACGGAAGGGACCCTCAAAATCGGGAGAATAAGGCTCCCGCCGGAAGGTTCACATGTATGCTCATGGCAAGGTGTACTTGATACAGGTCCCCAGCCCAGGTCTATTGGCCACAAGTGCTGATGGTGGATGCACAATATTTATCATATTATGCTACAATAGAAAATATTTTTTTTTAGAATCTTCTTTACATGATACAGGATCATGTGAGCCTCTGGTTTAAGCTATTAATATACATTGTAAATAAATATCTATATTTAGATAAGCTTTGGTCATGATTTATTATGGATTATTAATTATGTACAGTTCTAATGACAAAAGATGTTTTATAGTTACACAGATATATATATATATATACCTGTAACGAGAAGTCTTAATGGGAAGGTATATGTAACACTTGTCATTTCAAGTGTAAAAACTGTCAGAATTGAAACTCGTTTTCTGTAAAAAGACAATTGTTTAGATTTTTTTACATATTCTAAACATGTGTTGTGGGTTTGTTTGAAAGATGAATGGTTTGAAATTAATTGTCTGGTCCAAAAATCGTGTTGCTTATTCGCTTGAACAGATATTTAAATGAGTTATAGCCATTACCTGTTTTAAAACAAGAGGCCCAAAGTTTTCTTCTCGAAAAATAATGACATCATAATGCTTTCTTTGCATTATCTCGAGTTCTTGATTTGGGGTGGGG
>MJUT01047427.1:785790-796136 GCA_002080005.1 Gigantidas platifrons
GGGGGTAGGGCTTTGCGGCTACAAGCCCCTGTGATTTCGACAATATATATATTTTATCGATATCCCTTCCTGGATATCAAAGGGTGACATGTCAGAAAAAGGGTATTTTAGTTACATTCTGCATTTTAATTTAATTCTAAATATTGTAGGCGGAAGTAAAATGTTGTGGAAAAATATTTCCACAAACAAACCCTTAATTAACCTGCATTAACTAAGAAATAAAGAGTTTATTCATAAGTTAAAACTTTTCTTACAAAAACGATGACGGGGTTTAATAAGGTGCTTCCTGATAAGGAAGGGGGCAACTTCCTATTTTGTACGGTATACTGGGGTGTGCAAATATGAAAAGGTAACAAGTTACGTAAGCTTATGAAACAATTATATCAATTTGGGGGCAATTTTTCTCCTTTTCTAGTAAAAAAAAAATAGGCAAATATAGTGTATAATATACCTGTTTAGGTTATATTAATTTGGGCCAGTTTTCAATCCTTCAGACCTCCACGATATAGCTGAAATACTGCTGAAAGTGGCGTTAAACCCCATTCAATCCTTCAGTGGTACATTCCCGTAAAAATTGTGGTTGTTATCCCTCCTCCCCCGGGGTCCCTAATTACCAGTGTAAGAACGCTTTGAATATTACCTTTGGCAATCCCGAAGGTTGCAGTTCCACAATCATAAAGATCCGTTGCTTTGCCGAGATGAAATTGTTTCATCATTATTGATATTATTATACATTAATTGGTTTTCATATTTGACATGGCATTGAAATGAACATCCAAGATATACTCTAGCTAATAATCAAGTAACAGAATACTGTTAAATTGATGATATAAGACACACTATGTGATGAAAACGTCTTTTCAATATGTTGATGCGGTGAAAACTGCAATCGTTTTTATAAATGCCGCTTCTGCGTATGAACAGATGCGATAAATCTTGTAGAAATAACAATTCAATAATAGCTGAGTTCCGTGCCACTTAATATACAGTTCCTAGACATCTTTGATCGTATTAAATCGTAAAAATAAAGAGACCAGTTTTTCAACTTACCTCAAAAATCTACCAAGGATCCGTTACTTGTTCCCCAAGAATCGCGTAACGTCGATGTTCATCCCGAAGGTTCCGTTATGGATATACACCGTGACATACCATGTCACGGTTTCATGCTCGGATGGTCTCGGAATATCTCGTGATGTTCCGTAGATACAGGTGCTGTCACAACAAAGTATACTCAATAAAGAGGGTAAGGTAGTTGATTATTACCAGAAGCTGCAACAGTCATCAATTCAAAAAGATACTACATGTATTATATTTAGATGAACTTTTAAAAGTGTTTTGGGTGGAATTTCAACGCTATTCCTGCCGCTGCGGCGGCGACGGCGGCGGAGGAGGAGGAGGGTGGCAATGGCGGTGGCGGAGGAGGAGAAGGGCCGCGGAGGAGGAGGAGGAGGAGGGAGCAGGAGGGAGCAGGAGGAGGTCTCTTTGGGTGTAATTATGACTAACACAGAAATTTTCCATATCACTTCACTATTCAACTTGCCTTTTTTCCATATTTTCCATATCATTTCACAATTTTCTTCTGTATTTCACAAATCTTTCACTATTCAATTTATCTTTCTTTCATAATTTCCTTATCTTTTCACTATTTTCTTCTGTATTTTCCATATCTTTTCCCTATTTTCTTCTGTATTTTCCATATCTTTTCACTATTCAACTTGGATTTCTTCCATATTTTTCATTTCTATTCACTATTCAACTTGCCTTTCTTCCATATTGTCCATATCTTATCACTATTCGACTTGCCTTTCTTCTATATTTTCCATATCATTTCACATTTCAACTTGGGTTTCTTCTGTATTTTCCATATCATTTCACATTTCAACCTACTTTTCTTTCCCATTTTCCATATCTTTTCACTATTCAACTTATCTTTCTTCCATATTTTCCATATCTTTTCACAATTGTCTTCTGTATTTTCCATATCTTTTTACTATTCAACTTAAGTTTCTTCCATATTTTCCATATCATTTCACATTTCAACCTACTTTTCTTCCCCATTTTCCATATCTTTTCACTATTCAACTTATCTTTCTTTCATAATTTCCATATCTTTTCACAATTTTCTTCTGTATTTTCCATATCTTTTTACTATTCAACTTGCCTTTCTCCCACATTTTCCATATCTTTTCACTATTCAACTTCCCTTTCTTTCATATTTCCCATATCATTTCACAATTCAACCAACTTTTCTTCCCCATTTTCCATATCTTTTCACTATTCAACTTATTTTTCTTTCATAATTTCCATATCTTTTCACAATTTTCTTCTGTATTTTCCATATCTTTTTACTATTGAACTTGGGTTTTTTCCATACTTTTCATATCTTTTCACTATTCAACTTGCCTATCTTCCATATTTTTTTTTAATATCATTTCACTATTCAACTTGCCTTTTTTCAATATTTTCCATATCTTTTCACTATTCAACTTACTTTTCCTCCATATTTTCCATATCTTTTCACTTTTCAACTTCTTTTTCTTCCATATTTTCCATATCATTTCACTTTTCTTCCATAATTTCCATATCTTTTCACTATTTTCTTCTGTATTTTCCATATCTTTTCACTATTCAACTTGGGTTTCTTCCATATTTTTCATATCCTTTCACTAATCAACTTGCCTTTCTTCCATATTGTCCATATCTTATCACTATTCGACTTGCCTTTCTTACATATCATTTCACTATTCAACCTATTTTTCTTCCATATTTTCCACATCATTTCACAATTTTTATCTGTATTTTCCAATTTTTATCACTATTCAACTTGCGTTTCTTCCATATTTTTCATATCTTTTCACTATTCAACTTACCTTTCGTCCATATTTTCCCTATCTTCACTTTTCGACTTATTTTTCTTCTGTATTTTCCAAATCTTTTCACTAGTCAACTTACTTTTCTTCCATATTTTCCAGATCATTTCACAATTCAACCTATTTTTCTTCCGCATTTTCCATATCTTTTCACTATTCAACTTACCTTTCTCCCATATTATCCCTATCTTTTCACTATTCAATTTACTTTTCTTCTGTATTTTCCAAATCTTTTCACTATTCCACTTACTTTTCTTCCATATTTTCCAAATCATTTCACATTTCAACCTACTTTTCTTCCATATTTTCCAGATCATTTCACCATTCAATCTGCTTTTCTTCCATATTTTCCATATCTTTTCACAATTTTCTTCTGTATTTTCCATATCTTTTTATTATTCAACTTGGGTTTCTTCCATATTTTCCATATCATTTCACATTTGAACTTACTTTTCTTCCATATTTTCCATATCATTTCACAATTCAACTTGGGTTCTTCCATATTTTCCATATCTTTTCACTATTCAACTTACATTTCTTCCATATTTTCCATATCATTTCACAATTCAACCTACTTTTCTTCCCCATTTTCCATATCTTTTCATTATTCAACTTATCTTTCTTTCATAATTTCCATATCTTTTCACAATTTTCTTCTGTATTTTCTATATCTTTTCACTATCCAACTTACTTTTCTTCCATATTTTCCAAATCTTTCCACTATTCAATTTATTTTTCTTCCATACTTTTCAAATCTTATCACTATTCAGCTTTCTTTTCTTCCATATTTTCCATATCTTTCCACTTTCAACTTACTTTTCTTCCATATTTTCCCTATCTTTTCACTATTCAAGTTTTGTTTCTTCCATATGTCCCATATCTTTTTTTCATTGTTTCTAATGATTCTTTGAAATCAGAATATTCTTCTCTCCATGTTTGCTGATTTTCCAAGATTAATTCTGCTTTGCTAATTCTGGAAATATAAAAGAATGATTAAAATCCTAACTTTATGCGCCATGACTATGATATTGTGGTGTTTACTCTCAGAACAGTGAAATCTATATAAACATATTAAAACTCTTTAAAATGAATATAACTTGCAACGTTATTTGTTTTCCTCGTACACGACGTCATAAGACATTTAATTTTGCCGTACTTTTTCAAACCGCAACGTTTAAATGCAAAGTTACTCGTTTTCCGCGTACATGACGTCATTTTCCCGTACTTTTTAAAAAAATTGTCATTTTCGTCACAGAATCTATTTTTTACAAGTTTTATTATTTTCCTAAATTTTCATTTTCGTCCCAGAATCAATTTTTACTATCAATACTACAGCATGTTATAGCTTCTAAAAGCAACCACATTAATACAATGTTGCCCAATGAGATGATCTTAGCTCCTCTACAAAAGCTGAAGATTAAATATGAATTGTCTTACCAATCTACTACCAGGCTGAAATACAAATGTATATTGATAAATTTGACCAATTGCTGATCATCCACCAGTGAACGTCTATGGTTGATAACACTACGATCGTTGATACATTTCACCATTTTTATCTNTGTGTTACCGGCACTGACGTCATCGGAAATGATGTCACCGGAAGTGACGCCAGTCACGTGACCGGAAGTGACGTCAGTTTGAAAAAGTACTGTAAAATGAAATGTCTTATGACGTCATGTACGCGGAAAACAAGTAACGTTGCAAGTTATATTCGTTTTACAGAGTTTTAATATGTTTATATAGATTTCGCTGTTCTGAGAGTAAACATCCCAATATCATAGTCATGGTGTATGAAGTTAGGATTTTAATCATTCTTCTATATTTCCAGAATTAAAAAAGAAGAATTAATCTTGGAAAATCAGCAAACATGGAGAGAAGAATATTCTGATTTGAAAAAATCATTAGAAACAATGAAAAAAAGATATGGGACATATGGAAGAAACGTAAGTTGAATAGTGAAAAGATTTGGAAAGTATGGAAGAAAAATAAGTTGAATAGTGAAAAGATATGGGAAATATGGAAGAAAAGTCAGTTGAATAGAGAAATCATTTGGAAAATATGAAAGAATGATCATGTGAATGGTGGAAAGATTTGGAAAATATGGAAGAAAAGTAAGTTGAATAGTGAAAAGATATGAAAAATATGGAAGAAAAGTAGGTTGAATAGTGTAATGATATGGAAAATATAGAAGAAAAGTAAGTTGAATAGTGAAAAGATTTGGAAAATACAGAAGAAAAGTAAGTCGAATAGTGAAAAGATATGAGAAATATGGAAGAAACACAAGTTGAATAGTGATAAGATTTTGAAAATACAGAAGAAAATTTTGAAATGATATGGAAAATATGGAAGAAAAGTAGGTTGAATAGTGAAATGATATGGAAAATATGGAAGAAAGGCAAGTCGAATAGTGATAAGATATGGACAATATGGAAGAAAGGGAAGTTGAATTGTGAAAAGATATGAAAAATATGGAAGAAACTCAAGTTGAATAGTGAAAAGATATGGAAAATACAGAAGAAAATAGTGAAAAGATATGAAAAATATGGAAGAAAAGTGAAATGATATGGAAAATATGGAAGAAAGGCAAGTCGAATAGTGAAAAGCTTTGGAAATTACAGAAGAAAATTGTGAAAAGATATGAAAAATATGGAAGAAAAGTGAAATGATATGGAAAATATGGAAGAAAAGTAAGTTGAAAAGTGAAAAGATATGGAAAATATGGAGGAAAAGTAAGTTGAATAGTGAAAAGATCTGGAAAATATGGAGGAAAAGTAAGTTGAAATGTGAAATGATATGGAAAATATGGAAGAAACCCAAGTTGAATAGTAAAAAGATATGGAAAATACAGAAGAAAATAGTGAAAAGATATGGAAAATATGGAAGAAAAGTAGGTTGAAATGTGAAATGATATGAGAAATATGGAAGAAACCCAAATTGAATAGTGAAAAGATATGGAAAATACAGAAAAAAATAGTGAAAAGATATGGAAATTATGAAAGAAAGATAAGTTGAATAGTGAAAAGATTTGGAAAATACATAAAAAAATTGTGAAATGATATGAAAAATATGGATGAAATGTGAAATGATATGGAAAATATGGAAGAAAAGTGAGTTGAAAAGTGAAAAGATACGGAAAATATGGAGGAAAAGTAAGTTGAATAGTGAAAAGATATGGAAAATATGGAAAAAAGGCAAGTTGAATAGTGAAATGATATGGAAAATATGGAAGAAAATAGTGAANAAGATATGGAAAATATGGAAGAAAAGTAGGTTGAAAAGTGAAAAGATACGGAAAATATGGAGGAAAAGTAAGTTGAATAGTGAAAAGATATGGAAAATATGGAAAAAAGGCAAGTTGAATAGTGAAATATGGAAAATATGGAAATTTTCTGTGTTAGTCATAATTACACCCAAAGAGACTTTCTCCTGCTTCCCTCCCTCCTCCTCCTCCGTCGCCACCCTCCTCCTCCTCCTCCTCCGCCGCCACCCTGCTCCGCCGCCGCCGTCCTCCTCCTCCGTCGCCGCCCTCCTCCTCCGTCGCCGCCGCAGCGGCAGCAATAGCGTTGAAATTCTACCCATAACATGTTACAAACAAAAACAAAACGAAACACATTATGAAAATATCACACATTAACGTAAACATCTATGACAAAACTGCAACAAGTCAACAAAATAGTGATTAAGATGTTGAATAAACACGAAAATTAGAGGAAGGAATCAAGAAACGTCAAGATCTTTGAAAATATAACAAAAATGCAACGCGGACGTGATAGACTACTTGGAGTACTACACTACACAACATATCCGAAAACACCGTAGGTGAAAACCATTATTGAAATATATTATATGAAAATAAAATGGCGGGATGATAATGAGTGAAAGGACTAGAAAACGATAATAGGACGCGAACACTTGGAGTACTACACAACATATCCGAAAACAACAAATTTTTGTAAGAAATGTAATTATGAAAATAAAATGGCGGGAAAGGGGCAGATAACCAGTGAAAGGACTAGTTCCGGTAGCCATGCTACTTATAGACGCGGACGTCCTAGAGAGCACCCCGAGGGCACTTCCGATCACGTGACTTCCAGGGAAGCCCTATGGGTGATGACGTCACTTCCGGTGAAAAGGTCCCACTAGCGCGGATATTGCACTACTCCCGATTGCGCATGCGCGCACCTTTCACCCCTTCGGGGTCACGTAACCTTCGGTCACTAGGGGGTGACATCACTTCTGGTGAAAGGGCCCCACTATGGTGGATATTGCGCAACTTCCGGTTGCGCATGCGTACACCCAAGGGAACTCCTTCGGCGTCACGTGACCTTCGGTCACTTCCGATCGCCATGGTACTTGTACTACATTTTGTACTACTGCTATAATAGTAGTATAAAATGTACCGGTTGCGCATGCGCATAACATACTTCCGGTTATGACGTCACTTTCGGTCAGGACCACTTCCGGTAACGCAAGCGCAATGGTCTGATCCCCTTCGATCCTCCTCAAATGCTTCTTTGTCTGTCCCTATATACTACTCAATAAGGGTAATAACAAAATTACCGAACACCGAGCAATCTTATAAAGGGAAAGTCAAAACTCATAAATCAATAAACAGACAAAATCAGTCAACAAGTCAATGTACTGCAACTTCATTTTGTTAATATTGTACATACAAGCTTTTAACGTTGATTTATGCCAAATTTAATTCACAACATGAGAGTTACATTGGGAACTGTCATACAAAGGTTGTAATACTAGATTTAAATTGTGATTTCCGAATGATTAAAAAAAATATGATCACAAAGCAAAGTTTTTATACATTTTTGGGGTAAAATATAGTTTTTATTCAACCCTATATATTCAATCAGATAAACAATAGTTTATAGTATAATTGTTATCCGAGACAAGGATTTATAAGATATAAAAAACATGTACACAAGGAAGAAACACCATCTTGTAAGACCGGTTTCTTTATAACGATATAAATAAAGTACAAAATAGTTGTCTCGATGTTGCATGATTAACGCATTTAACCAACCTGGGTAATTTTATATTTATTTGATTATCATGTAAGTATCTCCTTTGTATAGACTTCGAGGCCAGAAACCTTGTAACTAAAATAAGGCCATATCAATTTTCTCTTGAAGACGAAACACGCAATATGGCACTTTAAAGGAAGATTTCGTTCAGTTGGTCGACAAGTAGAAACAAAGGGATTCGAACTTTCTTACAAAATTTGTCTAATTGAACATAAAAAATTTTGTATTTTTTCTTAATTGACACATATTTCTGTTATTGAATACATGGCTATGCTATAACTTGTTTGAACTTAATTGGTCCTTGATTTGTGACAATTTCAAATCGGCATACGAAAACGTCACCTTGGTAAAGGACAAGTACATGTATGATATAGCTTAAGGTAATTTTGAAATACCAAGGAGGAAGTAAATTAACATATCCCCTCGATATGGTGGCCATCTTTATTATCGATCGACACAAAGTTGAACAAAATCATTGTAAAAGACCATGCACCCAAAGAACAACAATGTCACGTTTAACTTAAAAGGGTTATAAATCACATAGAAGTACGTAATCTTGTATTTCCGATCGACACAAAAGCATAAATTTTGTCGAATACTTTTATAGTTTCTGAATTTGTTGATATTTTGTATTCGTTTCCAACGTGGTCATGTGTTAAAATGTGTCATACGGTACCACGACCAGTGCCTCGCACCTGGCAATGTGTCATATGGTACCACGACCAGTGCCTCGCACCTGGCAATGTGTCATACGGTACCACAACCAGTGTATTTCACCTGGCAATGTGTCATACGGTACCACAACCAGTGTATTTCATCTGGCAATGTGTCATACGGTACCACAACCAGTGTATTTCACCTGGCAATGTGTTATGCTGTACCAAAACCAATGTATTTCACCTGGCAATATACTATGCGGTACCACAACCAGTGCATTGCACATGGCAATGTGTTATACGGTACCACAACCAGTGCCTTTCACCTGGCAATGTGTCATACGGTACCGTGACCAGTGCAACCTAGCAATATGTCATACGGTACCACGACCAGTGTATTTCACCTGGCAATGTGTCATACGGTACCACAGCCAGTGTATTTCACCTGGCAATGTACATGTGTCATACGGTACCATAACCAGTGTATTTCACCTGGCAATGTACATGTATCATACGGTACCACGACCAGTGCGTTTCACCTGGCAATGTGTCATACGGTACCACAACCAGTGCAACCTAGCAATATGTCATACGGTACCACAGCCAGTGTATTTCACCTGGCAATGTACATGTGTCATACGGTACCACGACCAGTGCGTTTCACCTGGCAATGTGTCATACGGTGCCACAACCAGTGCAACCTAGCAATATGTCATACGGTACCACAACCAGTGTATTTTACCTGGCAATGTGTCACGCGGTACCACAACTAGTGCAACCTAGCAATATGTCATGCAGTACCACAAACCAATGTATTTTACCTGGCAATATGTTATGCGGTACCACGACCAGTGCAACCTAGCAATGTGTCATACGGTACCACAACCAGTGTATTTCACCTGGCAATGTGTTATGCGGTACCACGACCAGTGTATTTCACCTGGCATTATGTCATACGGTACCATGACCAGTGTATTTCACCTGGCAATGTGTTATGCGGTACCACAACCAATATATTTCACCTGGCAATGTGTTATACGGTACCACGACCAGTGCATTTCATCTGACATTATGTCATACGGTACCATGACCAGTGTATTTCACATGACAATGTATCATACGGTACCACGACCAGTGTCTTTCACCTAGCAATATATCATACGCTACCACGACCAGTGCCTTTCATCTGACAATGTGTCTTACGGTACCACGACCAGTGCCTCTCACCTGGCAATGTGTCATGCGGTACCATGACTAGTGCCTTTCACATCGCAATGTGTCATACGGTACCACGACCAGTGCCTTTCACCTGGCAATGGGCCATACGGTAACACAACCAGTGTATTTCACATGGCAAATGTATTATACTTTACTTGGGTTAAAATGTGTAAATACTGGTTCATAAACACTTTTGTTTCCAGTAGCCATGTTGTAAATGAATGCGAGTTGGTTCTATAAAAATTATGTGACAATATTGTTTTTGGTCTGATATGTCAGATTTTGACGAATTCTTTCAAATTCAATAGTTTTGATTTCTATAAAAATGATGAAACTAGATTTCTGATGTTAGCTTATAGTTTGTAAGGTATAAAATGCATGTTGGGGCCATCGGGATCGTATGGTAGTAGGATTTACAACTTTGCAATCAGTGTCTATCACTTCTAAAGTTGTGAGTTCGAATCCCGTTGATGGTGAGGTGTACTCGATACAACTTTATGTGATAAAGTTTGTGAGTTACTTGCGACAGGCCGGTGATTTTCCGTGGGTCTTAAAACTTG
>MJUT01047427.1:864805-876163 GCA_002080005.1 Gigantidas platifrons
GTGGAATGGTCTTCAGATGGTCCTCTTTCAGAAATGTGTCCGACGACCCCGGCCACCAACCAAGATGGCCACCGTTACTAAAAATATAAAATTTGGCAAAAAATCACTTAAAAATTATCTCCTCTGACACTTCTGGGCCAATTGGGCCCAAACTATGGTGGAATGGTCTTTAGGTGATCCCCTTTCAGAATTCTGTCCGACGACCCCGGCTGCCAACCAAGATGGCTGCCATTACTAAAAATATCAAATTTGGCAAAAAATCACTTAAAAATTATCTCCTATGAAACTACGTGGCCAATTGGGGCCAACCTATGGTGGAATGGTCTTTAGGTGGTTATCTTTCAGAATTGTGTCCGACGACCCCGGCCGCCAACCAATATGGCCACCGTTACTAAAAATAGAAAATTCAGCAAAAAATCACTTAAAAATTATCTTCTCTGAAACTGCTGGGCCAATTGGACCCAAACTATGGTGAAATGGTCTTTAGATGGTCTACTTTCAGAATTATATCCGACAACCCCGCACGCCAAAGAAGATGGCAGCCATTACTAAAAATAGAAGATTCACCAAAATTCACTTAAAAATTATCTCCTCTGAAACTGCTGGGCCCACTTTGAGCTAGGTGAGCGATTACAGGCTCCTAGGAGCCTCTAGTATTTTTTCCGTATGCATATTATTGTATTTATACAGTGAGCATATACAAACATTACCACGGAGGTCGTCGTGGACGTGATTGTATGGTAGTTGGATTTACTACTAGCCATGCAATCAGTGCCTATCACTACTGATGTTGTGAGTTCAAATCTCAATCAGGGCGAGGTGTACAACATTATGTGGTAAAGTTTGTCAGTGACTTGCGACTGGTCGGTGGTTTTCTCGGGTACACCGCTTTCCTCCATTAATAAAATTGACCGCCAAAATAAATCTGAAATATTGTTGAAAGTGTCGTTAAACACCATCAAACCAAACCAACCCAAACATTAACACCCGAATCTTCCCAACATTAATTTGTTTTATAATTGTGTTGATTGTAGTAACCATGATCGCATGGCAGTAGATATATCGCATCTACTTATGCAGCCAGTGTCTGTCACTGTCACCATTGAAGATTGTGAATTCGGTTTGACCGTTCTTGGCGAGGTGTACTCCATACAACATTACAATTTTCTATGGATAGTCCTGTTTCCTCCATCAATAATACTGATCGTCATTAAATAACAGAAATATTGTTGAAAGTTGTGTTAAACTCCCATAAGCCATTTTTTAGATAATGGGAAAATGGCGGGGAGTCGTGACATATAGAAAAAAGAAATGATACCAATGCATTCATATTATTCAGAAATGGAGTGAAATTAATGTCAAATACTCGTTGATTGTTATTCTAAAAATACATTGTGTGTGTAAATACACAAATGATAAAGTTTTTATTGGTGTGTTGAATTCTATATATCTTGTGTGCTTCAGATGTAACATAAAATAGTGTCCTCCATGACATAATGTCCTCCAGACAAAATATCATATGAAATATGGGTCCTGGACAATATTTCATAATGAAATTGTGTCCTCCATCATGAGATATTGTCCATTCTTACTGGACATTATTTAACTGTGAAATAATGTCCGACATCAACTAGATATATGATATTTTTATGCTTCACATATTTATACTATACTTTATTTCAAAATATAAGAGATTTCTTTGTCATAGAAATGATATTTATTACACTATATTTGATTCAATTTGAAATATATTAACAACCATTGTCAAATTGCTCAACCCAAGACAAATACATATATATTCCAGAAATACATAAATTTATGCAAAAACAGAAAATTTAATAACAATATTCATGAATACTAGATTGGCGAATTTTTTAAAATTTTCGTGCACATTTCGGAGGGAGTGGTGTAACTAGTATGTCAGATTCGAAAATTTCAATTTCACTAAGTAAATTATTGTTACTTTCATTCAATAGAAAGTTGTCTTTCAATGAATTATCAGATTCCCTATGCAAATCAAATGTCCAGGTTTTGAATTATAATTATCTCCCTTTGTTAGCTCACCTGACCCAAAGGGTCATGTGAGCTATTGCCATCACATCCGTCGTCGTCGTCGTAGTCCGTCGTCCGTCGTTAGCTTTTCACATTTCAATCTTCTCCTCAGAAACCACTGAGCCAAATGGAACCAAACTTGGCAGGAATGTGCATCAGGAGGTCCTCTATAAAACTTATGTTTTTTGTTTCGATCAGGAATTCAACATGGCGGTCAGGGCCAATAATGTGTTTTGATTGGCTCAATTTTCAAAGATAATCTTGTCAGAAACTACACAGCCAATGGAATTGTTTTATGGTGTGAAGGATCCTTGGGTGGTCCTCTACCAAAATTATGTTTTTGGTGCAGATCCAAAATCCAAGATGGCCGCCACAGCAGGATGAAGTTTAACATTGGACCCTATGGTAAATACCTTCAAAGATCTTCTTCTCAGAAGCCACAATGTTAGTAAAAATGATCTCTTGCAGAAATGTTCCTTGGATGGTCTTCTACCAAAATTATGTTTTTGGTGCTGATCTGAAGTCCAAAATGTGGGACAAAGTTTAACATTTGACCCTATGGGAAATACCTTCAAAGATCTTTTAAATCTGTTTTCTGTGGAAAGAAAGATAGCTCCAATTTAATCTGTGGAAAGAGAGATAACTCTATTTAAATATTGACATAATTTACTTTAGTATAATACAGTTAAAATGAATCTGTATTAAAAAAATGTGATCGAGATACCCACCCTAAACCGTATATATTTATGATCAGGGTGACTAGACAAATTAAATGCCTTATAGCTCATGCCCTGGGGGGTCATACTCCACCCCTACCTGAAGTGAACTTTTTAATGGTTGAGATCCCCACCCCTAAACCATATATATTTATGATCAGGATGACTAGACTAATTAAATGCCTTATAGATCAGGCCCCGGGGGTCATACCCCACCCCCTAGCTGAGGTATACTTTTTAATGGTTGAGATCCCACCCCTAAATCATACATATTTATGATCAGGGTGACCAGGGAAATTAAAAGCCTTATAGCTCAGGCCCCGGGGGTCATACCACACTCCCTACCTGAAGTGAACTTTTTAATGGTTGAGATCCCCACCCCTATGCCATATATATTTATGATCAGGGTGACTAGTCAAATTGAATGCTTTATAGCTCATTCCCTGGGGTCATACACCATCCCTACCTCAAATGAACTTTTTAATGGTTGAGATCCCCACCCCTAGACCATATATATTTATGATCAGGGTGACTAGGGAAATTAAATGCCTTATACCTCAGGCCCCAGGGGGTCTTACCCCACCCCTACCTGAAGTGAACTTTTTAATGGTTGAGATCCCCACCCCTAAGCCATATATATTTATGATCAGGGTGACTAGGCAGATTAAATGCCTTATAGCTCAGACCCCGGGGGTCATACCCCACCCCCTACCTGAAGTGAACTTTTTAATGGTTGAGATCCCCACCCCTAAGCCATATATATTTATGATCAAGGTGACTAGGCACATTAAATGCCTTATAGCTCAGGCCCCGGGGGTCATACCCCACCCCCTACCTGAGGTGAACTTTTTAATGGTTGAGATCCCCTCCCTCAAATTAAATATATTTATGATCGGGGTGAATAGATAAATTAAATTCCCCAAGAGTTGAGGCCCAAGGTCATCCCCATTCCCTACCAGAATTTTTTTTTATAGCCGAGTATAAAACAAGATCAAATGATTTTGACTTGCAACTCGTTTTAGTAATGTCCGAAGGGACAAGTTAAAAAATGTTAATGTAGAGGCCTGTGGGAAGCACCTATAGGCTATGGAATGTTCTGTATTAAGTTTCTTCAGAGCAGAATGCAAGGTGAGCGACACAGGCTCAGCTCAGTGCTGAGCCTCTAGTTAGGACACAGTTTCACTATGATATATTGTCCATAACATGACATTATACTGTCCAGATAAAGGACAAAATATCATAGATATGACAAAATTCCATGACAATATAATCATGAAATATTGTCCTGGAGGACATAATTTCATAGGACATAATTTTGCTTTACACAGACCGATACTATATGGATACCAAGCCAAAGTCCAATCATAATTGACAAACCAATAGACGTACAACCATGGGCTGGTTTGACCATACAAGCAGGTGTATCTGTTATCTTCACATCTCAAGATGCTGGATTAAGAATATACGGTAAGCTCATACATCTCTAGTCAAACATCCTAAGCATAGTATTGTACGAGGACACACATATCAGAGGGTGATAAGTGATCTAAAGAAGAAAGAAAGAAGACAAACAATTATCTACAAAACACTTCACAGAAAACTAAAGATGGAGCAGCACGAACCCCACTAAACCCGGAGAGAATTCAGGTGCTCCACAAGGGTAACACCTGATCTGACTCCTGTGTTTTTTTAAACTTGTGATGTACTAGTTTAGGTTTTATTTGTTTGGTTTTTTTTTGTATCTGGATTGTCTCCGTTTGCAAAAAATCTCATATTATAAAGGTACACTGTGCTCGCCATTAAACAAAAATTAGTTACAACAGGACAGAAGTATATTCTATTGTGATACATGGTAAAATCTTGTGAATCATGTCAAATGCTAAAGGAGCCCTCACACATTCATATTGTAATTACCGATAATTAGCAGAAAAGGTGCATGATATATAATATTTATTATCATTTGTTCATTTATAAATTAAATAGGGTCGTTCCTTGCAAGTGGAATAGAGGGTGTTAGCACTTTGTTTTCATCATCTTACCCTGTAATATCCAGGAAGAACAGATGGAGTGGAATTAAACTTCAGCTCAGTGGTGAGTAAAGGCATGATTCTTACATGTGATGTAGTATTGTTATAATATTGTATTCATTGTCTCTCTTGCTCTTGTTTTTAATACAGAATCACCCTTTGGGTAGAAGAATGTTTAAAGCTGAACACAATTTTGTAACATCTTTCAAATTTGGCAAAGCCTATTTCAACAGAATCCAAATACCTGACACAGCTGCGCTATATAATACTGAAGAATCAATCGAACTGTCCAAACAAGAACTCCACAAAACAAAACAAAAACACAAAACTGTAGTGAGACTCGACGTTTTGTAATAGTTAAAAGGCATCGTCTGCTTAATGCATGAATATGAACATGGTTTTGAATGTTACTTTGGTTTGTTTTTTTTTTATAAACCTTGGCAAACATATTAGAGAAATCTGAAGGGCAATCATGAATGGGAGTTCCAGAGACACAGGCAACAAAAGACACAGAACTAAGACAAATAAAACGAAAAACAGAACAGAGGAATCCCCCCCAAAAAAAACTGTGCAAGACAGACCTCACCAAAAACTGTGAGTGAATTCTGATGCTCCATAAGGATAAGCAGTTCATGTTTCTTATAAGACATATAGTCAAGTCGATCTCTTGAAAAAGGTAATAACAAAATATATTTTAATACAGCATTTATCCTTGCAGGTAATATCAGCCTGTCTCACACTGTTGTACGTCAAGCAGATGTCGGTATCCAAGGTGATAGTGACAGTGTAATAATTCGTCACAGTAACCTATATTCTTGCAATGTAGGGATTCAAATATCAGATGGAATAAAGAACGATGAATTACATCAAAATGTTAAATCAGAGTCTATTTTTGTCATATCTCATACGAAATGCATATACAATAAAAATGGAATATATTTACACGGCACCAATGAAAAACCTTATTTTTATATACACCACTGTGATTTTAGTTTCAATACAGGAACTGGGTTTACTATTAAGAATTGGGATAACGTTATAACAACAGATGTTTCAACTTCTCTTTTTTTATCTAAATCTTCAATGGACAACAATACTTACCATGGTATGGTGTCACACGGCAATATTCACATGGACATCATCATTGACCGTTCTAGTTTCTCTGGAAATGAAAGATATGGTATTTCTATATACAGTTCTCGTTATGAAAATAGTGCATCAGATATTCAGATAACGAACTCACGTTTATTAGAAAACCGTTACCATGGTATTTATGCTTATCTACGATTATACTGCAGGCATTGTCTTGATAAAACTATGATATCTGGGAATACATTTACCAAACATGAAAGACATCAAGTATATGTTAAATATTATTCGTATTATCACAATGAAAATACTCATGTGGATATTGGAATTATGAACAATACCTTTCTGGAGCATACCTCTGGGTATTCGGTAGCAATACACAATTCAATATTAAACAGTAAGTTAGCCATAGAAGAAAACACATTTAACAACTCACATGGTGGAATTGAAATATACGGAAACAACAGAAAAGAAGTAATGGCAGTGGTGAGAAATAACGTTTTCCAGAATGTTTATGGTGCAACAAAGAATGTGATTTTGGTCACAAAAACCAGATTGAATTTTACGGAGAATGTTATAACAACTTGTACAGTACCTGTTTTAATTGATCTAGCCGATGGGATTAATCATGAGATAACATTCAACAATTTCACCAACAATGGTCTTACCGTGTGTCTTGTAAATGTTGGAGAAGATTATCGTCACAAACATTTTATCTTGGCTGACTACAATCACTGGGGAAGTAGTGATATTGAATTGATAAAGTCACTGATTTGTGATGTATTCCTAGATTCATCCAAAGCGCGCGTGCTCATGGACTATTTTTTCCCGGATGTCGGTATGTCGTCTGCCCAGGCCATATCTTCGGCATTTGATTTGAACTATAAATATGATTCAGAATTAGCTGCTGGTGTTATTGGAGGAGTGATTCATTCAGGTTTCAACATGTCAATATTGGTATCAAATAATGTGATTGTGAATCGTACTATCATTGTTGCTGAGACCGCCAACGTACAATTGTCTGGTTTTACTTTTAACTTCACACGAAATAGAGGATTTGTGCTTTTAGGCAAGTATAAATTAATGTATTGTTTCGATTAGCTGGTTTATGTGCTATTACAATATTCCCTTTGTTATAATATCCCTCCTCTTATCAGGCAAGACCACTAAATTATCCCCTCAAGAACCACCTACCCTCTTATAAGGTCATTTTATATTGTAGAAGGTGTGGCCTTATAAGAGAGGAACTACTGTACTGTTTTTTTTTACTTCCATCTGTAATACAGATAAGTGAGGGAGTGAGTGAGTGATTGTTATTTAACGCCAATTCACCTATTTTCAGCTATATCATGGCGAGAACAAGTTAATTTTTAATGAGATGATGATGAGCTCCGCTTTGTTCTAGACCAACACGCTGAGTTGGATTTTAATAGTGCTAGCTCACTGAAACAACAGTCCGCGGGTAGACATGTCGCCCTACTCGGACACATTATTCTGATTCCGATCCAACCAGTCTTTGTTCTTTCTCCTTAATGCTGCGTGCTTGGCGGACAAGCAACAAATACCAATTTTATAGTCTTTAGTTTGACTGACAGGAGTTCCAACCCACGATATACGGCACTTGAGGTGAGCACGCTAACCATTACGCCACTGCTGCGATTCAATGCAGATTAGAAGCTGTTGATAGAAAGCATAAAATTGGTGTTTATGGTATTCTTACCACTAAATCTAAATGTACAAGTATTTAGTGCATGCTGATCACTTATAAATTTGTTTTCATTGGACTGAACTCTATGTTCATTTTTTAATTCAGGTAAATTGCGACTGGGTGGAAATGAGGGGGACAGTGTTCTACAAGGACATAAACATGGTGTATTGTGGAATGGAATACATATTTATCATACAGGTATGTCTGAGTCATGCTATATATTTTCATTCTATTTTGGGACAGTTCTGATTGTTTGGACATTGCTTTCTTATTCACAGCAATTCATGTGGAATGGGTGCTATATTATATTATATTGCTATAGTTAAACTGAAACTGTGTTATATTCATTTCAGCCTTGTATCTGAAATAAATGCTTGTACTTTTTATCCCCTCGCCAACGAAGTTGCGAAGGGATATAGTAACGCTACCGTCCGTCCGTAATTCCGTAACATCCTTGTGAACACTTTAGAATCAACATCCTTCAATGAATTTTAACCAAACTTGGTACATATTTAGTCCTTAAGAGAATCTGGAACCCTATTGATTTTCAAGGTCATAGGTCACCGGGTCAAATTGTTAGGCGAGGGGATACGCCACGCTTTGTGTTGCCTTTGTTTCATTTTTGTTTATGTTATCAGAAACAAACTAAATAAGAACGACATTGTTGCAGATTATCCTGAATCAGGCAGAATTTGACTTAAAATGAGAGAATTATTTGTAATCAATACGAAACAGGGGCAAATAATAAGCGAAAGCCAATTTCCCCCACCCGTTTCTCAGCCTCATAATATAAATAAATGATATATATACAAAATGTACTGTTATTATGTAGATAGCTGTGAATAACATAATTTTCCGAGTTTAGATATTTTCACTCTCGCTATACTTTCGCGATATCGTTGTCACTTTTCTATATATTTTACAAATGTGTCCCTTTGACTGATTGGTATGGTTTCGCAGTGAAATTACTGTTTTTATTTTCACTTCCGCTATATTTCGCGCCATAGTATCTCCATACGCTACACACATAATGTAGTGTAATTAAACTCATTTTATATACTAGTCAACAAAAGAAACGAAACAACTATTTTTTAAAATATATTATCATGTTCAAACCAAAACAATTGTTTATTATCATTTACATCAATGTTTGCGTGAAACATGTTTATCCCCACAAAACAAACAATAACATCCTGTTCCGTTACGGAAAATATCCGGAATGTCAATTTTTCGTCCCATGATTGAGTTTACAATGATCGAATTAGGCATTTAAATCACCTGTGGTCATTAATTGTGCTGTCAACAAAAGTAAGCAATTTGCCATTCTGAAAATTAGAATTTTCACAAGAACGTCGATGTCACGGCACCGTCAAAATCACCATGATCGAGCAGTGGGTATGGTTCAGGCTAGAATGACTCACCAGGCCGTTGCAGACCACTTTAATGTGTTTAGAATAACCATTTCAAGGCTAATGATTAGTATTCGATAAACAGGTAGGACGAATGACAGACTCCGTAACGGCAGGCTGCCTGTGACGTTATGACAGACATTTATGCCTTATTCACCCCTCAGAACTGTATAATGACAACTGAGGACACTGCCCGCAGAGCACCTGGTCTAGTAAACGTCCTAATTTCAGATCAGACTGTTCGCAGAAGACTACGTGAATCTGGACTGCGAGCTAGGCGTCCGGTGGTAGAACCAATGCTTAAGCAACGCCATAGGACCGTAAGACTAGCCTGGGCTCGTGCATGCCATTATTGGAGGCTTCACACCTGGCAACACATCCTTTTTGGCAATGGACGTTATCGTGTGTACCACAGGCATGATGGGGAACGTTTTACGGATCAGTGTGTGTACGAGTCCGACCGTTTTGGAGGCGGAAGTGTTATGGTCAAACTGTCTGTGCTGGAATTGATGGTCGCACTCAGCTCAAAATTGTTGAAGGAACATTGAATGCCATAAAATACAGAGACAATATTATTGATCCTATCGTTCTGCCCTTTCTGCAACAGCGAAACTGATCACGTCTTTCAACATGACAATGCAAGATATCATGTGGCTCGTGTTTCTCAAGACTTTCTGAGACAGAATCACATTCGTATTCTTCCTTGACCGGTACTATCACCAGATCTGTCAACAATTGAACATGTATGGGATGAACTCGGTAGACATGATCACCACCGTCAAAATCCACCGGAAACACTACAAGAGCTGTGTGATGCACTTGTGCCCGAGTGGAACAACATCCCACAAGCCTTTATCCAACGACTGATTGGTTCTATGCATCGGAGATGCAAAGCTGTCGTTGCTGCAAGAGGTGATCAGACATGTTACTGAACTCCGCAAACATCCATACTGCATGACAATTTCTATCTGTCCATGGTTTATTCTGATAATGATGTTGAGAAATTTTGTTTATATTGCCATATTTGTTATGCTTATATGAATCTAAATTATACGATTTTTTTCTCTATGTAAAAAATATTGAGCATATTGTAACGATTGCATAGGTAGTTGTAAATCCAACTATGATATGATCACGGCCATGATGGCCCCTAACTTTGCGTTACTTTGTTACTGGTGACATATTTGATAATTATTAAACTCATCAATTAGTTATAGTATTTAAATATTGTTTAAATATTTTCGATTTAATTTTAAGATGTTTTCTTTCATTTGATATGACGATATAAATAGGTTTAAATAAAAAAAATGAATTAATATTTTATTTATGTATTTCAGAAGTACACATAATTAACACAGATATATACGATACTAGTATTACCCTGGATATCAAAACAGACACAAACGTTAATATTATTGACAGCTCAATAAGAAGAACCGATATGTTTGCAAGGGCACTAGAATTCGAAGGAAATCTAAGCCTAACTGTGATCAGAAGCGTTATTGATGCTAATAATGGGTTGATATTCGTTTCTGGTGGTAATTCTAACCCAAAAATTACACTTCTTGAAATTAATGTAGAAAATACTACAATGAGATCCAGAAGTAAATATATAATTGCTATCAATTCGTGTTCAACCCATGTACATGGGAATTTATCATCCTCCGTTTTTATAGGAAACAGTCAAAGTGTAGTTTTTTATACAAAAGTAAAGTTTATAAACCTTTCAGCAGCGTTTAATGAATTTAAAGGAGCAAGATGGGCTATTTATGTTCGAACGTGTAACGCACCTATTGAAGAGTACCCATCTTTACACCAATTGAATATTTTGGGAAATAGATTTGAAATGTCCAGTGAGACAGCGATAGGAATTCGTGGCAACGTGGATAACATCGAAATAACAAACAATACATTTGTATCTAATCAAAAATGTTTCAATCCCAGTTTGGCAGATTTTGATTTCAAATCTCTTAAAATTACGAAAAACATGTTCCAAGACAATCACGCAGTTGACGGAGTTATTAGATTGTCACAGCCTCGTTCTGTAAAGTCAACAGTGGAAATCCTACAGAACACATTTGAAAACAACACTGGTACAGTTATATCATTTATGTCAGCTAACATAGAGTCAACAGTGGAAATCCAACAGAACACATTTGAAAACAACACTGGTACAATTATATCATTTACGTCACCTAACATAGAGTCAACAGTGGAAATCCTACAGAACACATTTGAAAACAACACTGGTACAGTTATATCATTTACGTCACCTAACATTAATATATACAAAAATTTCTTTGATAATGAGAATGCTGATTACACTCTGAAAGTTGTTCCAGATACCATTAATTATG
>MJUT01047427.1:908632-919775 GCA_002080005.1 Gigantidas platifrons
ATTGCCTTATTGATTTGTCCCTTGCAAGATTACATCTGAACAGTGATATCTACCTGTTAACCGAGTAATTGGTCGGAAGATTATTCGAGTAACCGGTTATTAAATTCTGCACGGTTTGCCATCTCTAACTAATATATAATCGAGTTTGAAGATACCAAAGATGTAATCAGAAGAAGGACAGACAAAATAATGGCCAATGAAAGATACCAAAGATGTAATCAGAAGAAGGATGGACAAAATAATGGCCAATGAAAGATACCAAGGATGTAATCAGAAGGAGGACAGACAAAATAATGGCCAATGAAAGATACCAAGGATGTAATCAGAAGAAGGATGGACAAAATAATGGCCAATGAAAGATACCAAAGATGTAATCAGAAGAAGGACAGACAAAATAATGGCCAATGAAATATACCAAAGATGTAATCAGGAGAAGGATGGACAAAATAATGGCCAATGAAAGATACCAAAGATGTAATCAGAAGAAGGATGGACAAAATAATGGCCAATGAAAGATACCAAAGATGTAATCAGAAGAAGGACAGACAAAATAATGGCCAATGAAAGATACCAAAGATGTAATCAGAAGGACAGACAAAATAATGGCCAATGAAAGATACCAAAGATGTAATCAGAAGAAGGACAGACAAAATAATGGCCAATGAAAGATACCAAAGATGTAATCAGAAGGACAGACAAAATAATAGCCAATGAAAGATACCAAAGATGTAATCAGAAGAAGGACAGACAAAATAATGGCCAATGAAAGATACCAAAGATGTAATCAGAAGAAGGACAGGCAAAATAATGGCCAATGAAAGATACCAAAGATGTAATCAGAAGAAGGACAGACAAAATAATGGCCAAAAAAAAAGACAAACAATGATCAACAAAACATTATACACAGAAAACTTAAGATTGAAATTGAAATATTGTGGCATGAATCAGTGATAACCTCACTATAAATGGGGACGGGTTTTGGGGAATTCAGGTATCCCGAAGGGTAAGCAGTTCTTGCTCCACTAGTTGCACCCATCGTGTTACTCTTGTTACAAACCTAGTGATAATTCATGAATTCGGAAAGGACCATATAGTGATTACGACAAACAGAACATATCCGTGGTCCTTTGTGACAAAGACGTTCCTTAATGATTAATCAAATCATAGACTAATCACGTAGTTTTTATTTTGTAGATGTGTCAGACATACATAATGCTGAACTTGTTAACACGGATTACGGATTTGTTTCTTATACCGATCTGTTCGAATTCAATCGTAGCACAATTTTCAAGTCGTCACATTCCTGTATAACACTTAACATGAAAAATAACTATAATTATAGTATTGAAGAAATAAACATGAAACATTGCTCAGATATTGGGATTAAATTAGTGGGGAAAGGGAAGATTCGTGTTGATAATGTACACATAGAGAATGCCAAAACAGGAATATATGTTAATGGAGACGCAGGGAAGTTACAACTTACTTCAAGCATAATAGAGCATTGTGTATCAGCTGTTACTCTAGAGTATTGGTACTCCAGTTATGGTGATTTTAAGCTTGAACACTGTCGCATAGCGTATTGTACGAATGGTATAAATTATCGTGTCTGGACCATTAGAAGACCAGCCCAAATTGCAATTAAAAATAATATGTTCACAAATATTGCCAAAAATGCTCTATCGATAAATTTTATCACTCGCGAGTCTAGATATGATAAAGACAGTACAGGTTATATCGATATCGGGTTGAACACATTTAGAGACGTTTGTGATATCTATTTAAAGACATGGAATAACGCCACTATTAATTTCCACGATAATAGGATAGAAAACAGCTCATGTCTAGATTCCAACAACTGCCTTCTCCAGGCATTCGCTAAGGGAAATAGACAAATCCAAAATAGAGTGTTCAGTATCTCAACAAATGTGTTTACTAATATCAATAGTAAGTGCATTGTAAAGCTTCAATCAAGCGGTGTTAACGCAGGTTTTGATGGTTTATTTTACTACAACCAGTTCCTGTCCACCAGAGCAACAATAGGGACAATTCTACTGGATTCAATGTATTTCAACATTTCTCACAACATTTTTGACAATCCTTTATCTCCATATGATGTGTATGTTCAGAGAAAAGGTATGTGTTTCTTTGTGTTATGTGCGTGTTGTTATACAGAGGGATAGGATGGGCGGGTGGTTATCGACACTGACATGGGTTCGCAGTCCAGATACCAACCCTTAAGTGCAAATGTTCGCCTTATCAGTCCATATTGTCCTTTAACAATATGCCTGGCAGTCACAATAAAACTAAAGAAATGCTGAAATAAGGCTAATAACAAAATTACCGAACACAGAGCAATCTTCCAAAGGGAAATTCAAAACTCATAAATCAATAAACAGACAAAATCAGTCAACAACCGAAAGTCAAGATTGTTTTTTGTTGATCGGAAATACATAAAAGAAACAATATGCCCAAAGGTATCAAAAAGGGTGTTTTCTGATTTTGTATGTGGGGAGTTTATTTTTCAACCATTCTAGATGACGTCTTTTCTGTATGTTCATAATAAAATTATCTTCATTTAGTAGTCTAACGGACATTTACAAGGTATTAGGGGATCGAAATGGGTCCAACACTTAACAATTTTTGAATTTTTATTCCGGATTTTATTTTTTAAGATTCCTTATGAAATTCCCTGTCTGTGTTTTTTCAAATAGACTTAGCTATTGTGGTTTCTGAGATAAAAAAAAAGGGTTAAAGGGAGCCAAAATCGACCAACAGTCAAAATGAAAACATTTTATATGTGTTGTATTCCCATTTATTAAAAAATTCCTTATTGGAGCATGACAACTTATTTGTCATAACTCTAACCGCTTCCAGGATATGAGGAAGTCAACATGAAACAATGCCCAAAATATTGAATTTTTATTTCAACTTCAAGTCCAATTTTGATCAGGTTTTTTCCTTTAGATATATGTTATTTCCTACCTGTATTTTTCTATTAACAGAAAAATGATAGCTTTTTGTTATTTTAAATCAGATTTGTGTGCAGTTTTTATACGCCCGTCTCGAGACGGGCTGTATTATGTGATTGGGTATGGCGGGGTATGGGCGTCCACACAGGTTTCCACACAATAACTTTAGTTCTGTATATCGGATCTTTACCTTACTTGGCCACGTGATTCCCCTGTGGAAAGGGAAGAACTCTATTTATTTTGGGGTATTTAGGTCAAAGGTCAAGGTCACCGTTACTATAAATAGAATTGTTGACAACAGGGTCGTTTACGCACGATAACTTTAGTTCTGTATATTAGATCTTTACCAAACATGGCCACATGATTTCCCTGCAGAAGGGGAAGAGCCCGATTTATTTTGGGGTCATTAGGTCAAAGGTCAAGGTCACCATTACTATAAATATAATTTTTGACAACAGGGTCGTTTCCGCATGATAACTTTAGTTCTGTATATAGGATTTTGACCAAACTTGGCTACATGATTCCCATGTGGAGGGGGAAGAACCCTATTTATTCTGGGTCATTAGGTCAAAGGTCAAGGTCACCATTACTATAAATATAATTTCTGACAACAGGATCGTTTCCGCACAATAACTTTAGTTCTGTATATTGGATCTTGACCAAACTTGGCCACATGATTCCCCTGTGGAAGGGGAAAAACCCTATTTATATAGACAAGCGTATTTTGTGATGCACACATTTCTTGTTTCTACTGTAATCCTTTGAAGAATTCATTTATGGAGGGTTCACCACAGGTTTGTGGTAGCTATTACCGTTTCAGCGATAAGAGATAGTTTAATGGATTACAGATTAACACAGGACCTTATGTGAAATGAATAACATATTTTTTTCTCAAAATATACTTTTGATTGAACATTAAGCTGTATGAATGATCAGGTTAGCGATACAGACTAATGTGAGTGTCTACTTCCTTTTTTTTCCAGGCGATGCCATTGTAAATGCATCAAACAACTGGTGGGGTGGTGCTGATACAAACCTTGCATACAGTCGGGTTTATGACGTTCATTGGCACTGGGACAGTTCTTTACTGACAGTGAATATCACACCAGTGTTGACCAAGAGGAGAATAGACTGTTCTGATGTAAATAATTGTAGTTCTAATGGTGAATGTGTTGGTCCTAACAGATGTAGATGTTTTTCAGGTAAATATAAATTTTGTGATGCCATTTACACAAGTGTCAGCGATCTGGGTGTCACTGTTTTAAAAAACAAATTGTTGTCTGGAAATCAAAGTTATTAATAATAAAGTGTAATAAAATTAATTCAATTTATTTTCGAACGACCGTCAAGTATAGCAATCAATGGCTAATGTGGGAGCATAGGGAGCGACCGTTCCGCCCGGAACATATTTTTCAAAAGTTCCGCCTCTTCAACAATTGTTTTCAGTGCTTCGTTTTGTTTTCATATTACGCGAAAAATAATTTAGTAGCACACATGTTTTTATTGTGTAAACAATGAATTTAATATGTGTGGAGGGGTCATTTCAGATGTGCTAGCTCTCTTTAATTTTCGGAATGTGTCTATGTCCCTGATAATAATTTTATAAATACATCGTTTTAAAATTTACAATAAAGTAAATTAAATCTCCATGAGGCATAGGTAACTTTGGCCGATTTTGGGTGTCCTGTTAATAGGCCTTTGCTTAAACGCTTAAATTAGTTGGCTTTCTAATCCTTAAAACGTTTGCGTCTTTACATTAAAACCAGGTTGGGCTGGTCAAACATGCTCAAACTTCAACTGTGCAGGAGTAAATGGTTGCTATGGGAACGGAATGTGTATTGGTCTGAACACGTGTAATTGTAGTACTGGTTGGAGTGGAACCCAATGTATTATTCCTATATGCAGGTAATTCCTTATTGTTTTTGTTTACAACATAGAATAAAGGTAAACTACCGACAATAGTAAAGTCTAATCCTTTTTATTTACATATTAACACACTTTACCGTTCTTATAAACTAGATTAAATACTAAATACGTGTTTGAAATGTAGCGTAGCCGCCTCCGTGGATTAAGGATTAAGAGGAAAGACTTGTGTCCCGTGTGTAGTGGCATGTCTTCAAGTGAACTGTTATTACAGTGAGCTAGCACTATAAAACTAAGTACGTTTGTCTAGTACAAAGCAGACATCATCATCATCATCAAGTAAATTGTACTCTCCATTATATAGTTTACAAAATGCTCACTTGACCTTAAACAACAACCTTACACTTATTCATTAAATATCTAAGAAGAGTTTAAAGATACCAAACGGGTAATCAGAATCGGTATATCAAAGAACAGACAATATCTGAAATGTAAGAAGAGTTTGAAGATACCAAAGGAGTAATCAGAATTGATATTTCGAAGAAGAACAGACAACAATGACCAAAAGAAAAAGTACAAAAGGACAAACAACGATCTACAAAACATATACATAAAACAAAAGATCGAGTAACACGAGCCCTAATAAAAACCAGGGGTGAACTCCGGAAGGGTGGGCAGTTCCTGCTCCACTAGTGAAGTTATACCCGTCATATTAATCTAGTTACAAACCCGGTAATAAGTCATGAATGAGGAAAGGACCGGGAAGTGTTTACGACAAATGGAATATATCTGTGGTCATTTGTGACACAGATATTCCATAATGGTCAACCAAGTCATGACTTCAATTTAACTAAGAGGAACCCTTGGTTCAGAGCTTCCTTGTTAGCAGTAATCCTCTATCAAAGAAATCCTGATAGGAACCACAAGATCTGGAATATTGTATCAACTGAGAGATATATACTCTATATGCAGGTGCTGCTGGAATGTTGCTACATATCAATGGAAAGTTCACAATAGGAAAATTGAAATCATCTCTCTTGTCGTAAAGTTTCGTTCTTAACCGCCCCTCACTGTCAATTTCGAGGTCTATGTCAAGGTAGGAAGCAGACCTATCTGTATCTGTGGTATCCTTTACTTCAAGCTCAATGAGATAGATTCAATCAATGAAATCACCAAACCTAGAATTATTTAGTGAAAGGACATCATCTATATAGCGGAACCTGAAATTAAAGGATCGAGCTAGCTTCTTTTCGTTTTTCTTGAGAAGCCCATGTATGAAATCTGCCTCATTTGTGCACATTTAGCATTTAAAAAAAAGAAGATATCTGGAATAACTTTCATCGGATATGCTCTTAGTCAAAAAATTGGAAGACCAAATAACTAACAAAATGTTTGGGAGCAATCAACAAGAAAACGAAAGGGATTAATTAAAGGATATTCAAAATTACATTTACAATTATAGATAACTTTGTCATGTTGTAGTACTGTAAATAACTGTAGCGGTCATGGATTGTGTGTCCGTCCAAATGTGTGTACATGTGCATATAGGTATACAGGGGCAAATTGTAGCGATTGTATGCCATTACACTGGGGTAAAGAGTGTCAGCCATGTCCCAAATGTCAACATGGAACATGTAACTTGGATACAGGTACACTATTATTATCCACTGTCTTTTTGATAGTAACGAATTTGGCTATAGACGAAAATGAAATATAGAAATTCCATCTGAAACTCGGGTAAATTCAAAAGGTGCAACTCTGTTATTGTTGTTCTTCACCTGATAGTCACTTTCACGCCTTCAGTGATGATCATAATCAGGTGTGTGTACAGGTTTCGGTGTTACAGTCTATGTTTCTAGCGGTCACAATGTAAATCCCTAGTAGATGGGGCAGAAACTCCCGATAGCCTGCAGATATGAACAGTACTCATAGCCTATAATAGATAGATATTACATATGTGCTATCAGAATGATTATTGCGTACTGGCAAATATATTATATTGTACATGTACATACTGGTCATGGTCATTTATGTGTTCTGCAGAGTTAGGCGAGAGGTAATTATCCATTTTGTTGATATTAGTGCAATTGTTGGTCCCAATTATTTAAGCTTTCATTTCATAACTAACTTATGATTTGATACAACTATCTATAGGCATTTACTAGATAAATGTGAAAGTTTTATAATAATTTTTTTTTTTAAATCATAGGGTCCGACAACACGAAATCGCAATGGTGTGCCGCATGTCATTATTGTATTTTGAATGATGATAGCCTAATGTTTTGAAGCAGTTGGTACATGCAACAGCCTTTATTTAATATTACCCACTGCTAGCAAGAGTTAATCAGCCGTTATCAACCAATTCACAGATCCGATTCAAAGCAAGAATGATTTATTTGATTCACTGCAAACTCTTAAAACATATAGTAGGGAGAACAACGCAATGTCGTCGATGAAATCTCTTACCTGAAACCATGAAATTTAGCCCTTTTCAACACCCTTAAAGTCACAGATCAAAACAGCTTAAAATTTAGTCAAAAATCAGAGTTAAGTTCTAAATAACCCTTTTTGAAGTTTGGGCCTGATATCATAATTATAAGTATTTAGAAATCCTTCATGAAATCTAGGCTTAATTTTCCAAATAGTTCTTTGTGAAATCTAGGTTTGATATATATTTCATGCAGGACTATTCGTAACCGAACAATGATACTTCACTCGTGCGCTTACGCACATTCATGAATGACTGCGTTGTTCCATTTCTCTTTATTTATTTTCGATATTCGGAATGAAATTGTAGCTATGTAATAAGTAATGTCAAGTATCCAAAATCATAGATAGACAATAAAACATGCATGCGAAAAAAGACCAACATTTATTTTGCATATGTGCATCTTACATTAATCATCTAAATATTATTTAACAGCATCGGTGATGTAATGGTTAGCGTGCTCGCCTCGAGTGCGGTAGATCGTGGGTTCCAGGCCCTATCGGGTCAAACCAAAGATCATAAAATTGGTATTCGTTACTTCTCCATTAACCACGCAGCATTAAGGAATAAGAGCAAAGACAGGTTGGCTCTGAATCAGGATAATGTGTCCGAGTGGTACCACATGTCTACCCGCGGACTGTTGTTTCATTGAGCTAGCACTATCAAAAACCAACTAAGCGTGTTGTTCTAGTACAAAGCGGATCTCATCATCATCACATTGAAAATTAACTTGTTCTCACCATGTTGTATAGCTGAAAAATTTATGAGTTGGCGTTAATTAATCCCAGCAAACAAACAACGTAACGCCGACGTCGGGGATTCGTCGTCTAAACGTAACATCGGAAAAAAACGTTGTCACAACGTTGTGTTCACGTAATTTCACAATGTTATATCACGACGTTTATACAACGTTACAAAATTACGTCTACACAACGTAAAAATATTACCACCATACAACGTAACACTGTATTACGTCTACACAACATAAAAATATTACCACCATACAACGTAACATTTTATTACGTTGTAGCGACGTACTATAAATGTCCTTATTTTTTTCGTTTTTGGTCTTGCGTCTTAAGTCAATGTTTACATTATACTAAACTGAGACTGTGGATAGGGGTAAATGGTATATTTATGTAATAGAAAAACTATCTTGAAATTACAAGGCTAATTTGTTAAGAAACCGAAGCTTTGAATAATCTACACTATAAAATATCTTAAGTAACAAAAACTGTTGTAAAAAACTTATTTTTTTTAATTCTCATGCAAAGTTTGAAATTATCGCCATATAATCTCTATTCGTACACTTCGGATTTTATCGGCAAACTCTAAGTAAAAATCAGCGCATGCGTATTGATACCACGCGCAGCATCCCGCATCTTTCAAAAAATTGTTCAGATACAACAGATCAAATTCCGCTTTTAATTCTCGACTAAGACAAAGAAAATTCAAAGAAAGAAGATATCGTTATTCATCATTAGTACAGTTATCAGAAGATTACACTTAAGGTAGGTACACATTTCTTTTTTTGACGCAAAATCAACATCAACTGAACTGGTCAATATAGAAAAAGGGGGCACGTACAGTAGTTCAAGTGGTTCGGTTTTTACACTGATATGACTGTAAAAAAAGAACTTCGACTATTAATTAATAGAAATGACACTGTAAAACGTAACAGCGAGTTTTCACTCATTTATAAACTTTTTTTTAGATTTATTTGTCTTAGAAAAGGGGGCATGCATGATAGTTGTGCACTGATGGAATCAGGTCAAGCCCCCAAGACAACTTGCCCCCTTTTTCAGGTCAACTTGCCCCCTTTTCAGGTCAACTTGCCCCCTTTTTCAGGTCAACTCGCCCACTGTTCAGGACAACTCGCCCACTCACCAGGACCTTCAGAAAGACTTATTTTTTTGTGTTTTGTTAACGTAGTATTTTGTTATTTGTCTTATGTAATTTAGTTTTTGTGTTCTTTCATGTGCATTTCTTCTCTCTGGGGTGACTCGAAAAGCCGAAATACACCTAGAAAATGCCGAAATACACCTCACAATTGTATAAGTGAAAGATGCAACTCGTTATATCCCTGTCTATGACCCAAGAAAAGATTGGTGTTGGACAAACTCATTTTATAGGACAATGAGTCATGCACCATTCTAAAAAGACGACAGATTTGTGACACCTACCTTGTAACTTTTTTTACTGTAAAAGATATTTATTTTTGACATTTTCCTTCTTTATATCATACTGCAACCAATAATAGATGTAAAGGATTGCACACACATACTTTTTCAATGGAGAATGCCACCAACATTCTTACATACAGGGGCATATATGTACATTGTATACGTATATGTCTGTCAATCTCACTTCATTTGAATGATGGTTTCTATTGACTGTTTTCATCACATACACATGTGAGAATGCATTCATGGGTCATGATCTTAATAAAGTGGTGTGACATGTTTTCATCCATTTGCATGTTTTATCAATTGCCAAATATTATCCCACCTTAGGCAAAATCCTGATGTATACATATGTAACAAGTAGTCAAAGTACATGTACTTGAATAAGGTTTGGCAATCATTTAATGACTAGGAGCTTAACTGTTTAACACAATGTATGTCACATTGATTTAAATGGAAAAGATGGATATAGGATCTGCTCATTGCTTTGTACAATATAACATGTAACAATAAGCCCATTCAACAGTCTTGGCGAAATTGTTTTGGAACTTATCTATGATAATTAATCCAATCTGACATACATGTATGTGTTTCTTTCATCTTTAGCCTTACTAATTAGTCTTTATTAATTGGTAAACATTAAAACTGAAGGCTTATCTCTTCTCAGCATGCATAACACATGACACACATGTATCTGAGAAAAATCCTTATCTGTCACTGGTTTTCTGAACATATGGTCTATGTAAATAAAGTTTAGAATGGGAATTGCAGCCATTATACAGATCTACATGTACATTTTGTATGTAAATTAAAATATTTACCTTAACATGTTTAATAAGAAAAAAAGAAATTAAAATCATGTACTGTATTATAAAGTGGTATTTATTTTTGTTACATTCATGATCACCTGATCTTTTCCTTTCCCTTTTACACTTTTAGTACAATTTACCATGCCAGCAAAAAATGTTAGGCTTTCATCTTAAAATGTATAATGTGCCCCAAAGTAGAAAACTTCACTTTATTTTGATTTATGTCTTCTTTTTTTTCTTTTTTTTTTAATTATTTGTTTAATCTTGATATTTTTGTTATAATTATTCAAGCAAAAAAGTTGATGATTGCCAAGTAGCATTTAAATACACCACATGGACATGTACAAATGTAGTTGTGTTTGAGTTTGTTCAAAACACTTTTTACAGTGGTGGAAATTAGGGTTTGGAATTTTTTTTTCTGTAGATTGGCTACAACAAAAATCATCAAAATTTACAGGACTGAAGGACATGGGCTGTCCCATGCTAATTTCCATAAGTGTTTTTAGGAAATTTTTTAATTGTCAAAAATAGCATAAAGCTTTTTATGGTGTAAGAAATGAATTGCTTACAATATTATTGTCTACAGTAATTAATGTTTAAGCAAATACAATATATTACATGCATTGATAATTTTCTGTAAACACTTACATATTTTTGTAAATTTCCTTACAAAGTGTGTAATAACGTGCATGCTATTGGCTAGTTTCAGTATGGACTGCTTGTTTTATAAAATTTTAAGAATTTATATTTGTTAGGTTACATTGCTGAGCAGGTTAGGAGGGACAAAACTGGGGGACAGTGTCAGAAAGATGCTGAGAGTGCTTGGCA
>MJUT01047427.1:931956-945244 GCA_002080005.1 Gigantidas platifrons
CCACAATATAGCTGAAATATTGTTGAAAGTGGCATTAAACATCATAAACTACCAATCTTATTATTCCATATTAATTTCAAATATTTTAAGTTGGAAGATCAGACTAGGTGAATAAAGTATATGTTATATTTTCAACATTATAAGTATTGTTCACAAACAACATTGGGCACAATACACAGAACGAAGACAAACAAAACCAAAGACATATAGCACCAAAAAAAAGAAAGACAAGCGGACCCCTAAAAAACGGGGCTACTCGAGAAGGGAAAGCCAATCCTGTTCTCTATAATCTTCAGTCTGTGGTACTCTTATAGTCAGGTGGATAAAGGTCTTGTCAGTGACAAATGTACTTAAAACATGTAGAGCAGATCCCAATATCTGTTCTTTATAATCTTCAGTCTGTGGTACTCTTATAGTCAGGTGGATAAAGGTCTTGTCAGTGACAAATATACTTAGAACATGTAGAGCAGACCCCAATATCTGTTCTCCAGCAACACTTCAACATCCAAACATTACACTTGTATATAGTTTTAACCTAAAATGTATAGTATATAAAAGCAAAAAAAAGGAAATAACTTTGAAAATTTGATCTCTTGTAAATATTTGTCTGTATATATTAAATTAGACCCCACGCACGCGCGGCATAGTCACATCAGTGACCTGCACCTTATCATCAGTATGTTGATGCAGTGCTGAACTATATGGAAGAAAAAGAGAAGGGATAATATCCATTGTAAGATAATGTATAATATACTAGTATATAATGAATATCTTCATGTGCAATTATTATTTCAATGTTAACACCCATGACAAGTTGATATTTGTATTAGACTTTGATATTTCCTTTTTATTCATAAAACAAATTGGGCACCTTACAAAAATGCGTAAATTGAACATGCAATGACTGATTGACAAATTTGGAGAATTGGGTATAGGGACGACAGATTTAGCCTTTTCCAGTGGCTATGCTGTGCCTACCCCCTTTTAAATGAAATTTACAAACAAATTTTATCATTTAGAAATTTATTGAAAATTTTGAAATCTTATGAAATTTTTGAAATTTTGAAAATTTTTAAATTTTATGAATGGGTAAAACACAATTTGATTGGTCGACACAACTTGACATCTTGGCTTTGGTTGGTCGGTGGGCAAGCCCAAATATACCTCACGCGAGGTGTACTCACCCTGAGGTAGAGTTGAGAAAATGCTGTTTAGGCCAATCAGAAAAAAGCTAAATTCCTTATCATTTAATAATATAAGTTATTACATAGATAGGTGTGAATTATGGGGATTTAACCGTGAAATAAATTCCGGTATTTCACATATGAAATATCAGTTTTTTTTCCGCCGGAACTACTTTTGCAAAACTATAAGTGTGGTGGTTACGTCCCTTATTGTGCAACGGTGAATTTACACATACGATTCTAAGCTGAAAAAATTCCACGAAATGTTATTGATGACTTTGGCACATAACCAAGATATGAAGACTTCTAGTTTGAAACGTAAAGATTAGACGCTATTTGGCTTCGTATACGCTACAATTGTGATTTCATTTAACTAAAATAAGCTTTCAAGGTAAGCATTTTAATTATTTTTGTATATTGTTGTAAATATGAAAAATAGGATTTCACATTTTCAAGATGGCAGATCCTTCCAACTGAACCCTGTAGTATCATTGCTCATAGATTCACACGCGTGCAATCAAATATATAACTAAAAAAAATAATATATAAGAAATTTTGAAAGTCTATATAATAAACAGTATAACTAAATCATACATTTTGAATATCAAAATAAGACCACTCATGACCAAATACACATTAACGATTAAACTCGTGGACGGAACAAGTTCCTCCCACTCGTTTAATCCTTATAGCGGCGTACTTCGGTCACTCGTGGTCTTATTTTGATATTCAAAATCTACGATTAGTTATACTATATATATTATACAATTACAAACTTTTGTAGAAGTGAATTTGAGTTTTCATTGACCTGTTAAATAATATTGACCGAATCCTAAGGCTGAGATCAATACTGGTTTTACAGGCCAATACAAAGTCATATTCACTGATACAAAAGCCTGTAATTGCTTTATTACAAACTATAATGCTTTATGATTTCATCCAGTGAATACTAATTCAGCAGGTGAATACCATAATTTATTGACTTCTAGACTTTAATCAGCTAAAGTACAGATGTTTCTAGTCATCATGTAATAATATGCGAGCGAAGCGACCTCTTTATGGTAAAAAATGTGTACCTAGGATTTTCTTCACATGGCTTTGTAACATTTTATTTTATCCTCCATAATATTCTTTCCGGCAGATTATTTTTAATATAAAATATTATCCTTGGACAATATTTCAATATTAAATTTCTTCCAATGCTATTATATATTTTCCAGATGAGGTGGAAGAAATTTAATATCAAAATATATCCATGGATAACATTGCACATTATAACTTTTCAACCTGAAAAATATTATAGAAGAAATAATCTGATTTTATAAGTTACTAATTTTCTCAATTAATTAATTAACATTGCTGCAAATAAATATGTACTTAATACTAGTGAAATACTTCTTTATTACTGCAGTATTCTTCTTCCATTATTCAATATCAACCGTTACCAATGAATCAAATTTTTAATATATTTAAACCAAGGATTTGTATAGTTCTACTATACAAATCCATGTTTAAACTTACATGAATCTATTGATTTTATAATGAGTTTGAAGATTACTCAATCTGTCATTTAAATTGACAGTGTTCTGGCTATAATATATTTTCCGTATATATATATTTACCTGTATATTATTAGTTCACCTGGACCAAAGGTCCATGTGAACTATTGTCATCACTTGGCGTCCGTCGTCTGTCGTCTGTCTGTTTTCTGTCGTCTGTAAACTTTTCACATTTGAAGCTTCTTCTCCGAAACCACTTTGCCAATTGGAACCAAACTGAGCAGGAATGTTCCTTGGGTGGTCCTCTACAAAGTTTCTGTTTTTCATTCCAGTCGGATATTCAACATGGCTGCCAGGGCCAATAATATGCTCTGATTGGATGAAATTTCAAAGATCTTCTTCTCTTAAACTAATGAACTGACTGAACCCAAACTGTAAATGAATGATCATTGGAATGTCCTTTACCAAGTTTCTGTTTTTTATGCCGATTGGAAATCCAAGATTGCCGCCACCGCAGGATATAGATTAACATTGGACCCTATGGGAAAATGTTCAAATGCCTTCTTCTCAGAAACTGCAAATATGATTAAAGCCAAACTGTACATGAATGTTCATTGGATGGTCCTCTACAAACTTTAGGTTTTTTGTTCCGATATGAAATTCAAAATGGCAGCTACGGCAGAACTTAGATTAACATTGGACCCTATGGGAAAAATGTTTCAAAACGCTTCTTCTCTGAAACCACTTGGACAATTGAAACCAATCTGCCCAGGAATGAGCATTGGAAGGTCCTCTACAAAGTGTCTGTTTTTTATGCTGATCGGAAATCCAAGATGGCCACCACCGCATGACATAAATTAACATTGGACCCTATGGGAAAATGTTCAAATGCCTTCTTCTCAGAAACTACAAATATGATTAAAGCCAAACTGTACATGAATGTTCATTGGATGGTCTTCTACAAACTTTAGGTTTTTTGTTCCGATATGAAATTCAAAATGGCGGCTATGGCAGTGTGATATATTGGTTTTGATATTTTATTTTGATAGCTAAACCTAACAGATTATTGTTATTTGTTGTAATTATTAAATACAATTAACATGAATATTTTGGGGTTATAACTTTCTCAGGTTTGGGATGTGTATCTAATTACTTCCAGATGTTATCTATAAATCTTTGGTCAACTACAACTTTCACATAATAAGATTATTGGTATATATGACTTTATCTGATCTATGTATTTTTAAGTGACATCTTTATTTTTATATAATGGTGCCATGTAAACATTTTGGCATCTGTGAAATAGAATACATGTTTGATGGGAGGAGTCTGAGATTAGAGAGGGTGTGTGAATGCAACTTGTAAAAAAGACATGTTTTGACCATCATAACTGTAACATCATCAATTAATTTGGATAATAAAATTTTAGAACTTTACATATTGGATTTATAAAGTAAAAGCCCCTCGTTTAAATAAGATCATTACTTAGTGTAAAAGTAAGAACATTACAGCAGGACTTAGTTTAACATTGGACCCTATGGGAAAAATGTTTCAAAGCGCTTCTTCTCTGAAACCACTTGGACAATTGAAACCAAACTGCCCAAGGAATGATCATTGGAAAGTCCTCTACAAAGTTTCTGTTTTTAATGCCGATTGGAAATCCAAGATGGCTGCCACCGCATGACATAGATTAACATTGGACCCTATGGAAAATGTTCAAATGCCTTCTTCTCAGAAACTACAAATGTGATTAAAGCCAAATTGTACATGAATGTTCATTGGATGGTCCTCTACAAACTTTAAGTTTTTTGTTCTGATATAAAATTAAAAATAGCAGCTACGGCAGGACTTAGTTTAACATTGGACCCTATGGGGAAAATGTTTCAAAACACTTCTTCTCTGAAACCACTTGGACAATTGAAATCAAACTGCCCAGGAATGATCATTGGAAGGTCCTCTACAAAGTTTCTGTTTTTTATGCTGATCGGAATTTCAAGATGGCCACCACCGCATGACATAAATTAACATTGGACCCTATGGGAAAATGTTCAAATGCCTTCTTCTCAGAAACTACAAATCAGACTGAATCCAAACTAGACAGTAATGTTCATTGGCTGGTCCTCTACAAAGTTTAGGTATTTTTTTCCGATATAAAATGGAAGATGGCAGCTACAGCAGGACTTAGTTTAACATTGGACCCTATGGGAAAAGTGTCTCAAAACGCTTCCTCTCTGAAACCATTTGGACAATTTAAACCAAACTGGCCAGGAATGATCATTGGAAGGTCCTCTACAAAATGTAGGTTTTTTATGCTGATCAGAAATCCAAGATGGCCTCCACTGCAGGAAATAAATTAACATTGGACCCTATGGGAAAATGTTCAAATGGCTTCTTCTCAGAAACTACAAATATGATTAAAGCCAAACAGTACATGAATGTTCACTGGATGGTCCGCTACATACTTTAGGTTTTTTTTCCGATATAAAATTCAAAATGACGGCTACAGCAGGACTTAGTTTAACATTGGACCCTATGGGAAAAATGTTTCAAAACGCTTCTTCTCTTAAACCACTTGGACAATTGAAACCCAACTGTCCAGGAATAATCATTTGAAGGTCCTCTAAAAAGTTTGGGTTTTTTATGCCGATCTGAAATCCAAGATGGCTGCCACCGCAGGACATAGTTTTTGCATAGGACCGATCGGTTCTTTTTATAACCAGGTGAACGATACTGGCTCTTGAGAGCCTCTGGTTTATAAAATATTTTCCGGATGGGTTAGGTGATTAATAATATTAAATAAATATTAAATAATATTGCATACCTTAGTATAAAATATTATCCAGATTAATTAGCTCATTTGATGGATCGGGTGATTTATCAATGAGCGTCGGAAATAATATTATAGATGCGTCTCGTGATTTAATAATCAGCGTCGGAAATAATATTATGTACCTGTTTAATATAGACCAGGATACTTTTTTTATAGCAATGGAAAGTATTTTATTATAAAATATTTACCATAACATAAAAGTTAATATTAAATTATTTCCATCGGATAAAATTTCAACCAAAACAAATTATGTCTTACAGCTTCATATACTGATGGATATATTTATTTTCTGCAGATTGTAAACTAGTTCCGTGTAACACACTTACACACTCTACTAATGAAGATCTTCTTAACATAAAGCGCAACGGTGATACTAAATCTCGGACCCTCTCTCGTACATCCGATACTACTGAAACCCGGAACCAGTGTGTAATAAAAGTCATTTTGTTAGCTTGTTCTACTTATCCATTGCTATTTTCAAATTTTATTAAATATCTTCTGACATACTGACAAGAAAAAAAAAATCTGCACGGAAGTTAAGTTTTGACATCTCGTAAGCAACGAGAGTTCGATTGAATGAGACTAGATTCGACTCTAAAAAAGTTGTCGCCCCGATATATCTCGGCCCAAAAAATCTCGACACTATTTTGATACACTGGATGAGCGTGAAATTGGCAGATAATTTTCAGATTCGCGAGCATTCATGGCCGTGCCAGTTTCATATTATACAATTTCATACTTTTGTAGAAGTGAATATGAGTTTTTATTGACCTGTAAAATAATATTGACCGAAGCCGATATTACAGGATATGTGACATTTGAAGACCTTTATGAAGACAGGTATACACTGTATGCCAGAGCTGATAATATTCTGTTATTTACATATTTCAGGATATGTGACATTTGAAGACCTTTATGAAGACAGGTATACACTGTACGCTAGAGCTGATAATCATTCATCATACTCAGCTGTAATCTTTGCTTCACCAGACAGCTCTATACGAGACATATTTCTTCAGCGTACTGCAGTAACCTATACATGGACCGTTACACCCACAACTGTGTTAGACAAATATAAAATAACTTTGGATTCTACATTTGAAACTTTTGTAAGTTTGTTGTCTGGAAATGTATTTGATAAGATAAATGGCATTATCGTGCAGGGGACGGTCGTGATCGTATGTTAGTTGGATTTACAACTACCTGTGCAATCAGTGCCTATCACCACTGATGATCTGAGTTCGAATCTCGATCAGGCCGAGGTGTACAACATCATGTGATAAAGTTTGTCAGTGGTTTTCTCCAAGTCCTCCGGTTTCCACCAATAAAACTGACTGCCACGATATAACTGAAATATTGTTGAAAGTGGCAATAAACACCATCAAACAAACAAATATTTGATGAATAAATGATATGCATGTGTAAGCTATTCTGAATATACATGTACAAGAAAACACTATTGAACCCAAAATGGATCAACAAACAAATATCACAATCACAGAAATGACTATTTTGTAACTTGGATTGACACGACGGATGCCACTAGTGGAGCAGGAACTCCTCTAGTGGCATCCGTTATTTAACGCCAGAGTAGCAATTTTTCAGCTATGTCATAACGAGAAAGTGTTACATTAGATGAGATGATCATATATATGGTGTCTACTTTGTACGAGACCAACACGCTTGGTGGGATTTTTTTTATAGATGCCACTAGTAGTGGAGCAGAAGCTGCTTACCCTTCCGAAGATCCTGAGTTCACCCTCGGTTTTTAGTGGGGTTCGAGTTACCTGATCTTTAGTTTTATGTGTATGTTTTGTACGTCCTTGTTTGTCCTTTTGTAGCTCACCTTGCCAAAGGCAATGTGAGTTTTTGCCATCACTTGGCATCCGTCGTCCGTTAACTTTTCACATTTTAATCTTCTCCTCTAAAACCACTTAGCCATATGAATTGAAACTTGGTAGGAAGCATTTATGGAAGGTCCTCTATAAAGATTGCACATTTTGTCCTGATCCGTTAACAAACATGGCCACTACAGGCAATTCTTGTTTCTGATTGGTCGATTTCTAAAAAATTCTTCTCCTCTAAAACCTCTTGGCCAAATGAACCGAAACTTGGTAGGAAACATCTATGGAAGGTACTCTATAAAGATTGCTCATTTTGTTCCGATCCGTGAACAAACATAGCCGTCTCAGGCAATTCTTGTTTCTGATTGGTCGATTTTAAAAAACCTTTTCCTCTGAAACCACTTGGCCAAATAAACTGAAACTTGGTAGGAAGCATCTATGGAAGGTCCTCGTTAAAGATTGCACATTTTGTCCCCATCCGTTAATAAACAGCCGACACAGGCAAGTCTTGTTTCTGATTGGTCGATTTCTTCTCCTCTGACACCGCTTGCAAATGAACCGGAACTTGGTAGGTCCTCTATAAAGATTGCACATTTCGTCTCGATCCGTTTATAAACATGACCACCACAGACAATTCTTGTTTCTGATTGGTCGATTTCTAAAAAATCTTCTCCTCTGAAACCACTTGGCCGAATGAACCGAATCTTGGTAGGAAATATCTATGGAAGGTCCTCTATCAAGATTGCTCATTTTGTCCTGATTCGTTAATAAACATGACCACCACAGGCAATTCTTGTTTCTGATTGGTCGATTTCTAAAAAGTCTTCTCCTCGTAAAACCTCTTGGCCAAATGAACCGAAACTTGGTAGGAAACATCTATGGAAGATCCTCTATAAAGATTGCACATTTCGTCCCGATCCGTTAATAAACATGGCCACCACAGGCAATTCTTGTTTCTGATTGGTCGATTTCTAAAAAAAATCTTCTTTTCTGAAAACGCTTGGCCAAATGAAATGAAACTTGGTAGGACGCATCTATGGAAGGTCCTCTATAAAGATTGCACATTTCGTCTCGATCCGTTTATAAACATGACCACCACAGGCAATTCTTGTTTCTGATTGGTCGATCTCTAAAAAATCTTCTTTTCTTAAACTGCCCGGTCAAATGAACCGAAACTTTGAAGGAAGAATCTATGGAAGGTCCTCTATCAAGATTGCTAATTTTGTCTTGATCCATTAACAAACATGGCCACCACAGGCAATTCTTGTTTCTGATTGGTCAATTTCTAAAAAAATCTTCTCCTCTGAAACCACTTAGCCGAATGAACCGAAACTTGGTAGGAAGCATCTATGGAAGGTCCTCTATAAAGATGGGTCATTTTGTCCTGATCCGTTAACAAATGTGGCCGCCACAGGCACTTCTTGTTTCTGATTGGTCGATCTCTAAAAAATCTTCTTCTCTTAAACGGCTTGGTCAAATGTACCGAAACTTGGTAGGAAGCATCTATGGAAGGTCCTCTATAAAGATTGTTAATTTTGTCTTGATCCGATAACAAACATGGCCACCACAGGCAATTCTTGTTTCTGATTGGTTGATTTCTAAAAAAAAATCTTATCCTGTTAAAAGAAAGATAACTCTTGCCATTATCTCCTTTAGAAATTAACTAATGCTGATATAGTGTAACATGTTTATTCTATACATTACAAGTAGGTATTCACATTTTAATATTCTTTTTAGCAAACCTTGCCAAAGGCAATATGAGCTTTTGCCATCACTTGGTGTCCGTCGTCTGTCATCCGTTTACTTTACATATTTTAATTTTCTGCTCTGAAAACCCTCAGCCAAATGAACTGAACCTTGGTAGGAAGAATCTATGGAAGGTCCTCTCTAAAGAGTGCACATTTTGTTTTGATCATTACCAAACATGGCCGCCACAGGCAATTCCTGTTTCTGATTGGCCAATTTTTAAAAATCTTCTCCTCTGAAACCGCTTGGCCAAGCGAACTGAAACTTGGAAGGAATCATCTATGGAATGTCCTCTATGAAGATTGCTCATTTCGTCCCGATCGGTTAACAAACATGGCTACCACCGAAACTTGGTAGGAATCATCTATGGAATGTCCTGAATGAAATTTGCTCATTTCGTCCTGATCGGTTAGCAAACATGGCCACCACATGCAATTCTTGTTTCTGATTGGTCGATTTCTCAAAAATCCTCTCCTTTGAAACTGCTTAGCCATATGAATCGAAACTTGGTAGGAAGCATCTGCATATATGGAAGGTTCTGTATTATGTTTCCTCAAAGCAGAATGAAAGGTGAACGACACAGGCTCAGCCCACTGAACCTCTAGTTAAATTTATTTATTTCAGGTTCCGATGCCAGTGGTTACTATTGAACCTGCCCTACTAGACACAAATCCATTTGAAACAGAGGAGAAAGACAGGGTTGATTTTATTATAACTAATCATGGATCCATAAGAGCTGATAACCTCCAGTTTTCACTACCTACTGGTCACCCAACACTCGACTTCGAATCGGTAATTATTTTATTGTAATTAATATGTAAAATATATATGAATTTTGAGCATATGTAACTGCTCGACATGTCACTGAAGCATAATTTGTATTAATGAATTTTGTAATATCTGTAATTTGCAAAGATTTCCTGCATTGTGATCTTATGAATTCGGAATAAATAGCAAACACTGTTAAAAAGTAAATAAATTGGTCATCCAACACTCCACTTCGAATCGGTAAATATCGTGCTTGTGTAACTGTTTAAGATGCCATAAATTATGATAAATTGTACAATATCTATAATTTAGAATGATTTTCTGTATTATGATATTTTTATGAATTCGGAATTAGTATCAGACACTGTTAAAAAGTAAATTAATTTAATGATTTGCTTTCAAATCTTTTGATTAATTAATATATTTGATATTTCAACTCATATTTACATGTATGACCGAAACAATTGTGTAATGGTTAACTATAAATTGGTATTTGTTGCTTAAGCACACGGCTTTAAGGAGTAAGAGCAAAGACTGGTTGACTCAGAATAAGGAAAATGTGTTTGAGTGGAACAGCATGTCTACCCGCGGACTGTTATTTCAGTGAGCTAGCATTATAAAAATCCCACTGAGCATGCAGATCAAGTACAAAGCGGACATCATTGTCATGTCATCGAATGTAATTTGTTCACGCCATGGTATAGCTGAAAATTTGCTCATTTGGCGTTAAGCAACAATCACTTACTCATTCACTACACGTGTGATAACAGTTGTTTAATACCTGCAATATAATAGGGATCGTCGTGGTCGTGGTCATAATCATATGGTAGTTGGATTTACAACTTACTGTGTAAGCAGTGCCTATCACCACTAACGTTGCGAGTTAGAATCCCGCTCATGGTGAGGTGTACTCGATAAAATATTATGTGATAAAGTTTGTCAGTGACAAGTCGGTGGTTTTCTCTGTGTAATCCAGGTCTCCTCCACCAATAAAACTGGCTGCCACAATATAACTGAAATATTGACGAAAGTGTCATTGAACCCCATAACCCTATCCCTCCCTGCAATATATTAATAATATTATATTTTAAATTGTAATATTGTGGATTATAATGGTATATTTTGTAGATGGTAGACCATATAGGTGATCTTGATGCTAATACAACTATAATAGTACCTGTAAAAATTACATTGAAAACGAGGCCAAAACAGAGTAGTGATCTTGATGCTACTACAACTATAATAGTACCTGTAAAAATTACATTGAAAACAAGGACTAAACAGAGTGGAGGTTGTGGAATGGCTTTAATTTATCACTACCTTTGTGGAGGTGTTCGTTCCAAAAGCGTCGGTGTCTCAATAAGTGGAGGGTGTGGTGGTGATGGTGGTGATGGTGATGATGGTGGCGATGATGGCGATTATGGATGGAGTAAGAACTTTATAGTTATTTGAATGATATGATATATGTTCCACTTATCGTAAACACTTCCAGGTCCTTTCCTCATGTATGACTTATCACCGGGTTTGTAACTAGATTAACATGACAGGTGCCACTAGTGGAGCAGGAGCTGCTTACACTTCCGGAGCACCTGAGTTGACCCCCGGTTTTTAGTGGGGTTAGTGTTACTCGATCTTTAGTTTTATATGTATGTTTTGTAGATTGTTGTTTGTCCTTTTGTACTTTTTCTTTTTGGCCACTATGTTGTCTGTCCTTTTCCGGTTTATGGATTCTGATTACCCCTTTGGTATCTTTAAGCTCTTCTAGTGTTGGCGTCTTATGTTTTTCGGATTCGAAAGGATGAATATGCAAAGAAATAGCTCACATCTAGAATGAGGTTAATCACATTAGGAAAATTTTGGACCACTTTTGAATAAATGAAAATAAAACCACAAAGTTCCAAAACAACAAAAGATAAAGTACCAATAATAAAATGTTATTCTTCTCAAACCTTTATAATGAAAGTATTAAGATGAACGCTCAGTATCAAAGTTTGAATAAAATTAAAAATCTTCAGAAATAATAAGGATTATGGTAGAAACTCACAACATAAAAAAGTATTATATACCATAACGTCAAAACAACTACAAAATCCAATCGGAAAAATGTAGAAGCAATTGCAAGACTCAACATAAATCTGCTAACACATGCATATACATGACCGCTACCAAGCAGCACTAAATGGTCCTATTAAATAAATTTGATGGGCCCAAGTCCACCCAAAAAATGTCGCGAAAATAAAACCCTCGCGAAAACAACCACTTTTACAGATTGCAAATTTATAAAGAGCCTTGAAGAATGAAAAATATATATGTTATATTAAAACATATCCCATGCTAAATTTTGCCATGAAAACCATATACATATGGTAATAGTATATATAATAATAATAATTTCTAAATTTAGACATTGTGACCTAGTTTTGTCCTGGGAAAGAACCCAATTGTGGTGAATATATTCATACAGACTACAGGAACTTCTTACCCTTCAGGAGCACCCCTAGTTTTTAGTGGGGTTCGTGTTACTCAATCTTTAGTTTTATGTTTATGTTTTGTAGATCGTTGTTTGTCCTTTTTTCTTTTGGTTGTGTTGTCTGTTCTTTGATTTACGGATTCTGATTAACCCTTTGGTATCTTAGATTTACGGATTCTGATTAACCCTTTGGTATCTTAGATTTACGGATTCTGATTAACCCTTTGGTATCTTCAAACTCTTCTAATAGAGGCTCCAAATTTCATCTTGAATCTTGTGCGTCATTATATTAATTTGTATACTTGTATTTTTTCCAGTACATGGCAGTGGTGTTGGCAGCGGTTGGAGTGGTGTTGGCAGCGGTGTGAGCGTTGTCTATAATACAGTTACTCCTATGTCTTGTGACTGTCTTAAGACACTTGTTAAGAGTTGCTTGTTGTCTTATCATCCTCTATTAGGGTGTGTTATAGCGGGATCAAGCTTTGCCGAGGCATTAACGGTGGGTATATTGTCTTACTTGTAGCTATTAACAAGATAATTTATTCATAAGAACAATATATTATTGTCCTATTACATATACATGTACATTGCAATCTCCTATGTCGCTGGTTGTGATCGTATGGTAGTTCTCAACTACTTATTTGATGAATGCCTTTCACCACTAAAGTTGTGAGTTCGAACCCCGCTCATAGTGAGATGTACTCGATATAAAATTATGTGATAAAAGTTTGTCAGTGACTTACAACAAGTCGGTGGTTATCTCCGGTTACTCCGGTTTCCTCAACCAATAAAATATACCACCGCGATATAACTGAAATATTATTGAAAGTGGTGTTAAGCACCATAACCACTAACCCTATATCACTGTAGAATACACCAGACATATATAATATAATATAATAGTGGATATCTAGTTTAGTGTGCACCACAACCCATAACCCTATATC
>MJUT01047427.1:962555-983225 GCA_002080005.1 Gigantidas platifrons
AAACTGACGGGTTTCCACGCAATGAATGTATGCTAACAATGAAGTGGGCTCTTCAATGAACTACTTGGTTTTGTTAGTTTTCCTTTTTTTTAAATTGTACAACTGCATAAACCTACCTCGAGGCGATGTTCAAGTATCCGTGCGTGTGACGTAGCAAACCACCCGTGTAATTATCTATGTCAAAATGTACAATATCACTAACAGAAATACATATAAAATGAAAATTGAACAATATTACACATTCGGAACAGTTGGTATATTTTCGTGTTAGAAGGGCACGTAAAACTGACAGGCAAAAATAACTGATAATTACAACATGAAAAAAGAATCATATTATATAACAAACTGCATTGGTGGTACAATGGTTAGCGTGCTTGTCTCGAGTGCAGTAGACCATCGGTTTCGAGCACCAGTCATGTCAAACCAAAGATTATAAAATTGGTACTTGCTGCTTCTCGCTAAGCACGCAGCATTAAGAAGTAAGTGCAATGACTAGTTTGCTTAGAATCATGATAATGTTCGACATGTCTACCCGCGCGACAGTGAGTTAGCACTATAAAAATCAAACTAAGCGCGTTGGTCTAGTACAAAGCTGGTATGACCATGATCTCGTTGAAATGTAACTTGTTTTTGCCATGGCGTGGCTGACAAATTAGGCATTTTGGCATTGAATAACAATCACTCACTCGTTTATAAATTAATTCTTTATTATTCTAACGAGGATTTCCGACAGGCAATGGCTACGAGTGGTTTTCCTGATAGCACGATATATACAAGACAAGACAACACGCACACACACACACACACACTTTAAATAACAAACAATATATAGGATATGGTACTATATCAAAAGAAATATGAAATGTTTTGTAATAATATGCAATCAAAAAATATAATTCTTTGTACTGTGTTTCCAATAGAAAAGTATACGTGCACAACTATTTCATATACGTTTGATGCCACATTCTGCACCTTTTTGGGAAAGCTAACTGTTATCAATACTAAAGGAATCATTATAGATAGTAAACCTTTATCAAAGTATCATGGTTGTTAATAACACTAGGGGTGATAATAACATTAGGTATCACCCCTGGTCGCGATAACATTGTAATTGAATTAGTATAGGTTTATTTAATCAGTAGATACCAAAACTTAAACTGTGTGGCAAGGTGTACTTGATAAAAGTCTGGCACTCAGAGCAGGGGCGTAGCCAGAATAAGTGAGAAGTATAGGCACAAGTTGTTTCGGCGAGGGGCCTGTGTGCCGCTCAAGGTAGGAGGTACAAAAGGAGGAACCCCTGACACAAACGGGTAATACAACATGAAATTAAGATTATTTTGTCCCTTTGTGACAATACAACTACTGACTACCTAGATCTTGATCGTCATTAACTACCCATACAGATCTCTCACGGATGGACAGATGGTCACGTTACTATATATACACTTCGAAACTTAATATACAATAGAGTTATTAAAAATATAAGAATTTGTCAAATGTTTACTTCAAGCTATGTAAATGTCGCTAGAATATATCACGAATAAAACATATTCAAAAAGGGTGCGGTCTAGTTACTCTTTGAAAACGATGAAATTAATATAAACGAAAATTATATGATCGTCACTAAAGTTCGTTATTCAGTGGTCTTTGGTCTGGTCTACATCAACATCAACTTATTTCCCATATTCCACTATATTGTGTTAAATATTAGCTATATTTGTGTATGTGCTAGATTTGTTGACATTATTATATATGTATTAATTGGAGGGAGATGACAGTCCATAAGTTGTGTTAACGTTTTGTCCACTTCCATTGCTGTTTTATTTGCAATAAAATAATATTAAACTATATTAAACTAACTAGTTACAGGGTGGCTCCAAAGGGAAGGGCAATCATTTCATTAGCCTAGGGTTCCCAAAAGGTCATAATCCGGCCCTGCCGTGGGGTGGGTGTTTATCGTCACTGTTAGCGTATTGTCGGGTATGTCCTGACTACTAGATCTTGATAGGGGCAAGGACATGTATATCGCGACTACCAGACATTGACAGGGGAGCCAGGACAGGAATACGTGACTACCATTCCTTGATAGGGGAGCCAGGACAGGTATATCGTGACTTATCAGACCTTGATAGGGGAACCAGGACAGGTATATCGTGACTACCAGTTCTTGATAGGGGCAAGGACTGGTATATTGTGACTATCAGACCTTGATAGGGAAGCCAGGACAGGTATATCGTGACTATCAGACCTTGATACGGGAGGTGGGACAGGTATATCGTGACTACCAGACTTTGATAGAGGAGGCAGAACAGGTATATCGTGACTACCAGACCTTGATATGAGAGCCAGGACAGGTACCGGTATATTGTGACTACCAGACCTTGACAGAGGAGGCAGGACAGATATATCGTGACTACCAGACCTTGATAAGGGAGCCAGGACAGGCATATCGTGACTACCAGACCTTGATAAGGGAGCTAGGACAGGTATATCGTGACTACCAGACATATGTATATCGTGACTACCAGACCTTGATAGTGGAGCCAGGACAGGTATATCGTGGCTACCAGACCTTGATAGTGGAGCCAGGACAGGTATATCATGACTATCAGACCTTGATAAGGGAGCCAGGACAGGTACTAGTATATCGTGGCTACCAGACGTTGATAGTGGAGCCAGGACAGGTATATCGTGGCTACCAGACCTTGATAGTTAAGCCAGGACAGGTATATTGTGGCTACCAGACCTTGATAGTGGAGCCAGGACAGGTATATCATGACTATCAGACCTTAATAAGGGAGACAAGGACAGGTATAGCGTGACTACCAGACATTGATAGGGGAGCCAGGACAGGTATATCGTGACTATCAGAGTTTGATAGGGGAGCCAGGACTGGTATATCCTGACTATCATACTTTGATAGGGGAGCTAGGACTGGTATATCGTGACTATCAGACTTTGATAGGGGAGCCAGGACAGGTATATCGTGACTATCAGAGTTTGATAGGGGAGCCAGGACAGGTATATCGTGACTATCAGACTTTGATAGGGGAGCCAGGACAGGTATATCGTGACTAGCAGACGTTGATAGGGGAGCTAAGACAGGTATATCGTGACTATCAAACTTTGATAGGGGAGCCAGGACAGGAATATCGTGACTATCAGACTTTGATAGGGGAGCCAGGACAGGTATATCGTGACTATCAGACCTTCATAGGGGAGCCAGGACAGGAATATCGTGGCTATCAGACCTTGATAGAGGAAGCAGAACAGGTATATCGTGACTACCAGACCTTGATAGGGAAGGCATAACAGATATATCGTGACTATCAGACCTTGATAGAGGAGACAGGACAGATATATCGTGACTATCATACCTTGATAGAGGAGGCAGAACAGGTATATCGTGACTACCAGACCTTGATAGGGGAGACATAACAGGTATATCGTGACTATCAGACCTTGATAGAGGAGGCAGGACAGATATATCGTGACTATCAGACCTTGATAGGGGAGCTGTGACAGGTATATCGTGACTACCAGACTTTGATAGAGGAAACAGGACAGATATATCGTGACTACCAGACCTTGATATGGGAGCCAGGACAGGTACCGGTATATTGTGACTACCAGACCTTGACAGAGGAGGCAGGACAGATATATCGTGACTACCAGACCTTGATAAGGGAGCCAGGACAGGCATATCGTGACTACCAGACCTTGATAAGGGAGACAGGACAGGTATATCGTGACTACCAGACATATGTATATTGTGACTACCAGACCTTGATAGTGGAGCCAGGACAGGCATATCGTGACTACCAGACCTTGATAGTGGAGCCAGGACAGGTATATCGTGACTACCAGACCTTGATAGTGGAGCCAGGACAGGTATATCGTTGCTACCAGACCTTGATAGTGGAGCCAGGACAGGTATATCGTGACTACCAGACCTTGATAGTGGAACCAGGACAGGTATATCATGACTATCAGACCTTGATAAGGGAACCAGGACAGGTACTAGTATATCGTGGCTACCAGACCTTGATAGTGGAGCCAGGACAGGTATATTGTGGCTACCAGACCTTGATAGTGGAGCCAGGACAGGTATATTGTGACTACCAGACATTGATAGGGGAGTCAGGACAGGTATATTGTGACTATCAGACCTTGATAGGGGAGCTAGGACATGTGTATCGTGACTATCAGACTTTGATAGGGGAGCCAGGACATGTGTATCGTGACTATCCGACTTTGATAGGGGAGCTAGGATATGTGTATCGTGACTATCAGACCTTGATAGGGGTACCTAGGACATGTATATCGTGACTATCAGACCTTGATAGGGAGCCAGGACTGGTATATCGTGACTATCAGACTTTGATAGGGGAGCTAGGACTGGTATATCGTGACTATCAGACTTTGATAGGGGAGCCAGGACTGGTATATCGTGATTATCAGACTTTGATAGGGGAGCCAGGACAGGTATATCGTGACTATCAGACTTTGATAGGGGAGCCAGGACAGGTATATCGTGACTAGCAGACCTTGATAGGGGAGCTAGGACATGTGTATCGTGACTATCAGACTTTGATAGGGGAGCTAAGACAGGTATATCGTGACTATCAGACTTTGATAGGGGAGCCAGGACAGGTATATCGTGACTATCAGACTTTGATAGGGGAGCCAGGACAGGTATATCGTGACTATCAGACTTTGATAGGGGAGCTAGGACATGTGTATCGTGACTATCAGACTTTGATAGGGGAGCTAGGACATGTGTATCGTGACTATCAAACTTTGATAGGGGAGCCAGGACTTGTATATCGTGACCATCGATGTCTATCACCACTAAGGTTGGACTCGATAAAACATTATCCGATAAAGTTTGTCAGTGACTTGCGGCAGGCCGGTGGCTTTCTCCGAGTACTCTGGTTTCCTCCACAAATAAAACTGACCGCCTTAACTGAAATATTGTTGGAAATGGCGTTGCATAACATAACCCTAACCCCAACCCTTCGCGGGTATATCGGTCTTTTTTAGAGGTTGATATACGAGTTTATGGACATAAGAAATCAAAATTGATCGAGGCCGCATGCGGAATGATATAATAATATTTAATTATATAAGGGAAAGACAACATTTTAAAAGCATATTCTTTTTAATTTAATAATTATTTAGTAATAATATAAAACACAGTTTGTCTGGTTTACAACATGGCTTTAATGGTAGAGGTTGTAATCATTATCTGAAAAAAAACAAAAATTAAAAATGAAATAAATGAACAAACAAACAAACAAATAAGTAAAAGTTCAATTTAATTTATGATAAACATCACAAAAAGGATACGGACTAAAACATGACCTTTTCCACATCGACCAGGTTACCATCTCGAGACCCATATAGCCGGGCTGATATGATGTTATCAGTCCGTATGCGCCGATAATGCTAAATCAGACGGGTGTGCCGTTATGCACCACCCATTACCAGTGTTATTGCCTATGCAAAATATGTCATATTCTTGCAAAGTATACAAAGTAATAAATTAATTTAATTCTTTATTTATTTTACGAGGATTACTAACAGCCAAGGGTACAAGTAGCTCGTCTAAAAATAAATAAATGTTGGGTAGTTTTGAAAGACTCGTCACGTGTCTATATTAGCTAATGTGATATGTCACGTGTCTATATTACTGAAATGTGATATGTCTCGTGCCTATATTACTGAAATGTGATATCTCACGTGTCTATATTACTGAAATGTGATATGTCACGTTTCTATATTACTGAGATGTGATATGTCACGTGTCTATATTACTGAAATGTGATATGGCTGAAGTCAAAAAGTTTGTCTTATACATCGAGTGTAGAAAACAACCAGGAAAGAAACAAAATGAGAATTAATATCAAAATATTTACTTGAAATGATCCAACGTTAATAAAGGCATTTCAAAAACTCAACTGAGCTTGTTGGTCGAATACAAACCAGATATTTAGAATCTAACACCGGCAAAAGTGCAAGACAGGGAAATCTCCGACACCCGAGGGTAAGATTTCAATCGTTCGCTGACGAGGCTCGCCGAGTCAGCGAACGATTGAAATCTTACCCTCAGGGAATTTTCGGGGATTGGAACTACCGGTAAACAAATATTGACTGGAAGAGAGTCATACACCGAACCATGAAAGGTGCACGATAGTTATATTGCTAGCTTGCAGAATAGTATACATGCATTAATTTAAAAATACTTATGTAATAGAATCGTGGTTTTATTGTTGAAGCATGGAGAACTGGGATTCAGTTGACATAAACTGTACAGAATGCATTTACCGGTAAAACGCACGTGATTTTTTTGTCTTGCACTAGTGCAAGAAAGGAAAATCTCACATCGCTAAAAATAGGAACGGGTCTGTCTCAAAAGTGAGAAATCATGATCTCACCGAAATGAACTTATTCTCGCCAAGATATGGATAAAGATGAAAACTTTCTCACTTGGTTTGTTTTTTTGTTTGTTTGTTTGTTTGTTTGCTTGTTTGTTTGTTTGTTTGTTTGTTTCTTTGTTTGCTTGATGGTGTTTAGCGCACTCCAATATTTAAGTTATATCGTGGCGGTCAGTTTTATTGGTGGAGGAAACCGGAGGAACTACGACAACCTTTATCACATGTATAATGTTGTACACCTCACCCTGATCGAGATTCGAACTCACAACATCAGTGGTGATAGGCACTGATCGCATAGGTAGTTGTAAATCCAATTACCATACGAATTTTAAAATTTCAATCTCCTTACTTATTCTTCTTTTTTCTCAAACAGCAACAAGGAAAAAATGGGGAGACATATTGGAACATATCATCTTAATTAGCTTGCTTAACATTTCAACTTCACATGACAATTTAAAAACAATATAGCTCACTGCATAACTGGGAAGTATCACTCCCCACCCAGTCAACGGTAAGTTTATAAAATCACCAAATTTCTGCACAAGAATTCATTTTAACAGTAGAGAAAGCACATCAAAAATGAATATTTTTTTCTTCTATTTTCTCTCTCTCAAATTCAGTTCAATTTAAGATATATGAAATATGGTAAGCTAATATTCTACATACAAACTATTGAGTCATACTGGTGTTTTCTACTGCACATGGACAATAATTAATACTGACAATGTTTCCTAGGTGTTAAGTGTCAACACGTTTCAAATTACTTACTTCATTTATCACTGGATCCATTACCGATACCTCCGCCATTACGAAGATCTACTCCGAGTTCTTTTCCAGCACCAGACAGGAGCAAACAATTAAACAAATTAGAATTGCCAATATGTGATCCACCACCGTATCCACCCATCCCATCCCAAAATCCTTTTGAACCACTTAATCAACCACCGGTATTTCCACTGAATCCCCCACCGCCAATTGCACCGTTCCCACCAAATCCACCACGTCCTCCCCAAAATCGTTTTGAACCACTTAGTCCGCCAACGAATCCTTCTCTTAGATCTGTATGAAAGATAACAGTAATAATGATAATAAAAAGGACATAAAGACAATAAGATATTTTTTTTTTATGAATCGCGATATACAGATCCTTTATGCCACGATATGTCAGAAAGCGGGAGCAACTATGCCGCGAAATAAAGATATTTTATGCCACGACATATCAGAAAAGGGGGAGCAACTATTTCGCGAAATAAAGATCTTCTATGCCACGACATATCAGAAAGGGGGGCAACTATGTCGCGAAATAAAGATCTTTTATGCCACGACATATCAGAAAAAGGGGTGCAACTATGTCGCGAAATTAGGATATTTTATGCCACGACATATCAGAAAATGGGAGGAGCAACTATGTCGCTAAATAAAGATCTTTTATGCAACGACATATCAGAAAAGGGGTAGCAACTATGTCCCGATATAAAGATTTTTTATGCCACGACATATCAGAAAGGGGGGAGTACCAATGTCATGAAATAAAAATCTGTAAGGATTCACCAGGATAATAAATTGTTTCAAATTACTTACTTCGTTACTTTACTTTATAATGATTTTATTGTCAATAAAATTTATACAATTGGATTGGGAACAAGTTTTTACAACTTACTAGTCCCTCTCCATACAAATACATTAATACTTCGTTTACCACTGGATCCACCATCGATACCTCCACCATTGCGAAGATCTACTCCAAGTTCTTTTCCAGCACCAGACAGGAGCAAACAATCAAACCAATTAAAATTGCCATTATGTGATCCACCCATCCCATCCCAAAATCGTTTTGAACCACTTAGTCCACCACCGAATCCTTCTCTAAGATCTGTATCAAAGATAACAGTAATAATGATAATAAAAAGGACATCAAGACAATCTGATTGGAATAAGTATTTAATTGTCCTTTTTCTGATCAATCGTGATATACAGATCCGTTATGCCACGACATATCAGAAAGAGGGAGCAACTATGCCGCGAAATAAAGATTTTTTTATGCCACGACATATCAGAAAAGGGGGAGCAACTATCTCGCGAAATAAAGATCTTTTATGCCACGACATATCAGAAAAGGGGGAGCAACTATCTCGCGAAATAAAGATCTTTTCTGCCACGACATATCAGAAAGGGGGCAACTATGTCGCGAAATAAAGATCTTCTATGCCACGACATATCAGAAATGGGGGGGNGGGGGGGGGGAAAGGGGGGGGGCACCAATGTCATGAAATACAAATCTGTAAGGTTTCACCAGGATAATAAATTGTTTCGTAAATTTGGCCCGACAGGATAATTGTTTTCTTTATTTTTACTCCTATGACGATATTTCATACTTTAGCAAACAATAAACGAATTCTGATTTTTTTTGTTGGTCTTATTACCGGGGTAGTCGCCCTTTATAAATGTAATTCCTTTATCATGGATAATATTATTTACTCACCTCCCGGCCCCTGACTAATTGTGTCACTAAATCCGGCACCACCACCACCACGTTTCCATCATCCTCCGCCCCATCCTCCTCCTCCTCCGTAACCATTGGCACTGGCGGAAACCACCATAGCTACCACCATCAAGGCAACATATTGCAGGCGATTCATTTTGATCTGAAAATTAAGAACAAAAATTCACTCCATCCAGATTTTTACACTTCAGAAAATATAATTAACAGGGTAACTTTTTAATGATGGACCAAACATTTTAAAATTAATTGTCAGAGTTCGTATATATATATTATTCATATACATCTCGAGAAAAAAATGTTGATTTGATAACTGGATTTTTAAGATTTTTTTTTTCTGGACATTCATAGAAGTCAAACGGAATATAGCGAGAATCTTATTTTATATTATTTTTTTGTAAGCGGTAAAAATATTTGTAAGATTTTGTAATTACAATGGCAATGTAGATATCAAAAGATGTTTTTTTGTACTTAAGTTAGATTTATTTATTAACAGAATTGAATGCGCTTTTTGTAGTTTTATCGACGTGTAAAAACGTGGACCGAAGCACATTTGTATGATGCGCGCATAGCGTTTAATACAAAACATGTGCACACGGTCCACGCTTTACACTCCATAAAACTACAAAAACTTGCATTCAAATCATAGAATTATATTTCTGGAATTATAAAATGACACAATTTAATTTAAATAAATAAAACTAAACTACACAGGACCATCTTAATGTATGTACATTGGCATTGTACAACTCTTATAAAATGTTTTTACAGCTTACACAAAAATTAATTTAGATTAAAACTCTCGCTAGAAAAAAAAATATATCACACATTAATATCCATACCCTGCCTCCCATAAGGAAAATATCGATAGCATTTTAGCTTATTCTTATTTAGTAAGAAACTTTCGCGATTTTATGCGAAAAATAACAACGAAATGAGCCCAATTGGAATAAAGCTGGTATAACCAAGATTAAAGTTGGTATTACCAAAACTAAGAGTAAAGTTGGAATTACCAAGATTAAAGTGGATATTACCAAGAATAATCTTGGTATTACCCAGAATAAAGTTGGAATTACCAAGTTTAAAGTTGATATTACCAAGAATAAAGTTGGAATTACCAAGCTTAAAGTTGATATTACCACGATTAAAGTTGTTATTACCAAGAATAAAGTTGGAATTACCAAGTTTAAAGTTGATATTATCAAGTTTAAAGTTGGTATTACCACGATTAAAGTTGATATTACCAAGAATAATCTTGGTATTACCAAGAATAAAGTTGGATTACCAAGATTAAAGCTAGCTAGTATTACCACGATTAAAGTTGGTATTACCAAGATTAAAGTTGGTATTACCAAGAATAAAGTTGATATTACCAAGAATAAAGTTGGATTACCAAGATTAAAGCTAGCTAGTATTACCACGATTAAAGTTGGTATTACCACGATTAAAGTTGATATTACCAAGAATAAAGTTGGAATTACCAAGATTAAAGTTGGTATTACCACGATTAAAGTTGATATTACAAGAGTAAAGTTGGACTACCAAGATTAAAGTTGGTATTACCAAGATTAAAGTTGGTATTACCAAGAATAAAGTTGGAAATACAAAGATTTTTAAAATAATAATTTGGCTCCAATACGCTTCCGTACTATTGAATTTAAACAGAAAATAACTTACCCTAAGAATGGCTTGTATTTAGATATAACAATGGCAGGAATATCAGTTCTGTTTTAAACGAACAAGAAAATATCCTTTTATATCCAAAAAATTTCAATTTTATGACGGAAACCCCTATAAAATCAAATAAATTATAAAATGTTTTGTGTGGATGTGACAAAAAATTGACCTATAGGTAAATAATATAGTAACACATGAATATGTATTGTTGTTTTATTAGAAATAAATATTTTCTTTCAATAATGATAATATATAAAACAGCATAATTTGCGTATACTTAAGACATAGACATTATTATTCATTAAAATATATAATCTAACACCGGGTGGAGTATAAGATAGGGAAATCTCCGACACCCGAGGGTAAGATTTCAATCGTTCTCTTACGAGTCTTACTGAGTCAGAGAACGTATTAAATTTGTACCCAAAGATGTCGGAGATTTCCCTATCTTTTACTTTTTATGTTGTGTGATTTTATTTCTCAATAAACAGAAGAAACCTATTAGATACACGTTTCACGGTCATTAAACTAAATACACGTGTAGTAATTCCTTGATTACCCACATGCAGAAGATTAAAATAAATTTTATAACAATTCAAGAACTGAACGAGTTTACATATAATCAAAAGTATCGTGTATAAATGATGCTTGAAGGAGAATTTTAATGAAGAAAAAAAAAATAATAATAATAATAAACAACAGAAGAAAATAAACAAAAAACAAATAATAAACAACAGAAGAAATATAAACAAAATCAAAAAAGAAGGGAAAGAACCTTTATTTTCATTCTACCTTATTTAACAATGCTGTCTTCTGATGTGTGACAAATACACGATTATATGATTTAAAAGGAATATATTACTTGGTTCTATTTTAAGCTTGTCTTATTATTTGTTATGTTAATTTGTCACGTACGCACATGTGTTTACTAAGAAGCTAATGGTATTGATTGATAAATTAGTACAAATTTTAATATCACACCACTGGTTTTTTTTCAATTGAATTCAAAGCTATTGTCAATTAAATTACGGGATAGATATTCGTGAGTCCGATCTCTGGTCGGATCACAGCAAACATTATACAATTTGTCTTTATATTTGTCGGCTAAGCATATGGTACTTAGGAGTGATCGCATGGTAAATGGGTTTCCAGCCGTGGCTGACTGGCCAGGTTGTCAGCTTGCCAGATGGCAAGTGCGCTCCCTTAGACATTAGACAATATGGGACCCGGCTATGTGTGTGTGAGAGAGAGAGAGGTTAAAATACAACACTGGGCCTTGCTACATTTACATGAGCATCCAGATAGCGTTTGTTGGTCTCATGGTATGATATAGCTTCCTGGTATACACTGTGCATAAGCATGAGATGGGATTGTTTGCAAAATCTGTTTAAATTTACGAATGATTTCTGCTAGATCTTATCTGTTAGCAGAAACTCATGAGTGTAACTTGTCCTTAATACAGTGGACTGCATGTAATACACTTCTGTACTTTTGAACTATCTGTTAATCTTTGACAGTAAGACGTATTCATTAAAAATATTGAAACTGGTAGATAGTTTGGACTTTATTTTCAATCTCAAATCAACAGTAAACTTGAGTTCTAGAATAAACAATATACTATGTATATACATCCATCAACAACTTATTTAAAATTCAATTATAAAATTCAGAATTCACATTCAGATACACGTTTCACGGTCATTAAACTAAAACCACGTGCAGTAATTCCTTGATTACCCACATGCAGAAGTTTAAAATAAATTTTATAACAATTCAAGAACTGAACGAGTTTACATATAATCAAAAGTGTCGTGTATAAATGATGCTTGAAGGAGAATTTTAATGAAGAAAAAAAACAAAAACAAATAATAAACAACAGAAGAAAATAAACCAAAAACAAATAATAAACAACAGAAGAAAATAAACAAAATCAAAAAAGAAGGGAAAGCACCTTTATTTTCATCCCAGATAGCAACACTACGTTGGGCCGACGTTGGTTGTCGGGCGTTCGGATCGTTGGCCCGACGTCGGAACCCAACGTTGGCCCATCGTAATAGTGCTAATTGACGCCACGTTGGCCCGACGGTCGGCCCATCGTCAGCCAAAACTATTTACAACCATTTGCCAACCTAATCCAACCATTATTCAACGTCGGCCCAACGTTGGTTGTCGGGCGTTCGGATCGTTGGCCCGACGTCGGAACCCAACGTTGGCCCATCGTAATAGTGCAAATTGGCGCTACGTTGGCCCGACGGTCGGTTCGACGTCGGCCTAACGTCAGTCAAAACTATTTACAACCATTTGCCAACCTAATCCAACCATTATCCAACGTCGGCCCAACGTCAGTCAAAACTATTTACAACCATGTGCCAACCTAATCCCACTAGTATCCAACGTCGGTCCAACGTCAGCCTATATACGATTATTGACTTTGATATAGGTTGCTACAGGTATTTATCAACCTGAAAAATGTTATATTCACTGAGCCGAAGGCGAGGTGAATATTGCTTTTTGAGGGTTGATAAATCCCAGTGGCCACCTATTTCAAAGTCAATGATCGTTTTATTATGATTATACATGGGAAAAAACGTTTCCGGCATATTTTTAGCTTTTAAATATGTCCGAAATATTTTGACAACTACATTTGTTGCTCTACGCGTGTTTTTGGAATCTTTTTCTTTCAAGATTCTTCTGAATTCAGCCTCGTCCACTGTGGCAAGCCGTGCAGACGACAATTCATTGTCCATTTTATTATATCTTTTATGTACAGACGTCAAGGCATTCTCTGAGAGAGAATGACGTCAAGGAACCCCGGATGGAAGACTCCCCCTAATTGGCCAATGTTGCCGAGAGACGTAAAATTTGATTGGAACGTGGAATTCTGGAATCTATATTTCTATTTTTAGCCCAAATTGGGGCGACATTACAGTCCACACTACCTATGAGCTAATTTTAGCTCATTTGTGGTTGACATCGCACGTACGCATTACTTTTCAAGTTGATTTCAGCCAATTAGAAACTAGACAAAGTTCAATCATACAATAAAACTATTTACAACCCTTTGCCAACCATGTTCAACTCTAACGTCAGCCTTGACTATTTTCCACCAGTGGTTCACGTTGGTCAAACATCCAATATTCCATCAAACAGTAGCATGACAAAATGTTGTAGACTCAACAGAAACTATGATTCAAAGCACATGCCAAGTGATGTGTCACAGTCTCCTTCATTATGGCTATACTTAAGAGACATCAATTGTCAAAATGACCATATACAGTAATAGAATATATGTGTATATTTTCCCCCATAAATTAGTTGATTCGCAATAAGAAATTGAAATACTTTCCAGTATGAAAATTACACAGAAACCAATCACTTGCAACTTATTCAACTACTATTGACGAATTGTGTTTCAGTTAAAAAAATAAATCATAATGATACTAAACAAGACACAAGAACAACATGGTTCCCACTACAACTTCCTACCTAAACCGTGTCAATACATATGAGTTCCATTTTTAGTGCGGTTTCTACGTCTTCCACGCGTTTCTTGAATATGTAATCTCTGATTCTGGATTTAGTATCATAAGAAAGGTACCTACAATATGTACTAGTATATGTGAATATTTTTGTCATGTGTCAATTGTTCGCAATCAGAAGTATTGAACATTTCCTTCGATATTCTACTTCAAACGTTCAATAGCTTCATAAAACTGCTAGATAAAACAATCAGTTTTAAAACATTTAATCAGCTACATTGCAATATCAAAACAATTATTCCTTGTTAAAAAAGTCCAACAGGAATACAAATTTATAATAGTCCATCATAAAACTATCATATGTTTCGTTCGGCAAAACTGCTATATAAAACAATGAAATATTGTCAGTGTCAATTGAGGAAGACCATTCGGCTCCTGTTGGTTGCCTTCCGCATTTTTTCTCTTTTTTCTGCCACCATCCCGATCACTGGCATATTTTAACCAGTCTTTGATAACATTTTCTATTCTGTCATCCGTTTCCTGTCTTGTTAAAATATTTTTGCGAACTGCACCTGAAATTACAAGAACAGTTAAGTATACGTTGAAAAATAGTTTCATAAATATGTCCAAATATATCACCAAATTGTAAGTGAATTCAGTCAATGATATCTGTTTTGAAGTCAATTTATCTTACTTGTGTAAAGTTAATGGTAACCTGGTACTGTTACAAAATAACAAGGTACCGAGATTGCAGTTGATTTAAATTCTGCAAATGGCCATTTCGACAATTTATGTCTCATCAGTGCAGATAACATCAAAATTCATAGTTTGTTACAAAATTGTTAAATTCTTGCTTTGCCTACTAACCGGACATTAAACAAGCGTATAGGTACTGTCATAGACATTGGCCACAGTAAATATGATAAATATGTATGTGCGGTCTTAAACTTGCTGAAGGATGCGAGTCATTTCTCATTTGTTGAAGATGTCACAGTGTTATGATTTTTTTCCATGATTTTTTTTTACAATAATTAATTTCAGGATATTGAAAAAAAATGTTGTTTCTGAACTGACATTAATTATAAACTTACATTTAACCACTGCACACGTCAATAATATTTCAAACGCATGTTTATCTCCCTTTCCTCTCCAGTTCAGTTTTCATATGTTATTCTTCTCGTACATTCTTTCACGTTTTCACCACCAATAGTCCCAAGATAATTAATCTGGAAAAACAAAGATTTCTTACAGATTAAGGAAGGAACACAAAATTAATATGGTTATTCTTAAAAACTCTTCAATAAATCAGACAATATGGAACAAAATATCATATTTAAAGGTGATCCATATTGTGGAGTATTGACATTTGATTAACCGGCAAATTGTCTTCTAATGAATTTATTATTTTGTCAACTTTTCTTTTGACTCTCCAGTAAGACATTTTATTGAGTCTAATGTGAGAATGTGTTTTTTTTTTCTGAAAAAAAAATAATAATGTGAACTTCGCGGTAACATTTTAAATGTATTCATGATAAATTCATGATAAGCCAGTATGTTATTTACTATACTAACAAGTTGTATAACTGATCAAGTTACTCATGCGTTTGATCCTCTGGTTTGACCTAGTACATGCATGTCTAAGTGATAAGAGAAAATTGGTCAGGACGCATGTGTTACAATTAATCAATTGTTCACACAAGTTATTTAGATTAATTATAACAAACACTGGTCTATGGCTTACTTAATGGTATTTTTTAAATTTGTAGATAAAAACTAATATAAAAATACATATAATAGATTGTTAATTTTACCTTTATTTAACGACAAAGAAATAATCTGCTATAGCTTTTTTAAAATTGTATCTATTCATCAATAGAAAACGCTCGGTCGAACTCTAGTATGCATAAATGTAAAATTGCAAAGGAAATATCTGTGCGAGATATCCACCGAAACTACAATAAAGTAAACGGGAAAAAATCCGTATGTATTATTTCGCAGATAAACAAAACATTCAAATGTAAATATGGAGTTTCCCACACTTGTATAACCAAGATGGTTTGTCTTGAATTCGCACAAAACATGCAATATTTTATCAGAACAAAAATCATCAAGGTCGCTGTGCGTCCTTTAATTATTCTTCAACAGTGCTTTTTTCCGTAAGACACACACTATTATTTAAGAACCTTTACTTTTTTGTTCAACGAAGTTTTTGTTTAAACATAGATAATTGAATTATAAATACTTACATTTCTCAGTCTTTCTATGTCTTCTACGCTGGATGTCAACAGAAGTGGCGCGCAAATGATGTCCAAAGCTACAGGAAGTATCAAATTGCATGCAATATCAAATATTATCAAAGAGGGATGATAGAAATTTACGATACAGCTGTGACGACCAAATATTTTTCTGAGATTATATTCATTAAGTTAGATATAGGTGTAAATTCAGTGGGTAAATTAGATGTTAAAAAAGTAAAAAAAAATAAAGTGCATATAAAGGAAATGAAACATGTATAATTCCGTCATAAATCTAGCGTGGGTAGGTGTGATTCGTGTGAGGGTGGGATGGGGGCTGGTAACATAATATCAAATAATTGTATTCATGTAAAATATAATAAAATCGACATTTTAACAAAAACTTTAGAACAATTAATGGGCGACCAAGTAACGACGCCGGGCCGACGACACGTGGCCAACGGTTGGTCCATAGTCGGATCACAACGTTGGCTAATTGGCTACCCATCTCACCATCAAAAAGCTTACGTCGTGCCAACATTGGGCCAACGATATCAACCCAACCCAGCGTTGGGCGAACGTTGGCATGCCAACCACGACGTTCGACCAACCATACCGACCATGTACCAACGTCGGATCAACGTCTTGTTGCTGACTGGGATTCTACCTTATTTAACAATGCTGTCTTTTGGTGTGTGACAAATACATGATTATATGGTTTAAAAGGAATATATTACTTGGTTCTATTTTAAGCTTGTCTTATTATTTGTTATGTTAATTTGTCACGTACGCACATGTGTTTACCAAGTAGCTAATGGTATTGATTGATAAATTAGTACAAATTTTAATATCACACCACTGGTTTTTTTTTCAATTGAATTCAAAGCTATTGTCAATTAAATTACGGGATAGATATTCGTGAGTCCGATCTCTAGTCGGATCACAGCAAACATTATACAATTTGTCTTTATATTTGTCGGCTAAGCATATGGTACTGAGGAGTGATCGCATGGTAAATGGGTTTCCAGCCGTGGCGGACTGGCCAGGTTGTCAGCTTGCCAGATGGCAAGTGCGCTCCCTTAGACATTAGACAATATGGGACCCGGGCTATGTGTGTGAGAGAGAGAGAGAGAGAGAGAGAGAGAGAGAGAGAGAGAGAGAGGTTAAAATACAACACTGGGCCTTGCTACATTTACATGAGCATCCAGATAGCGTTTGTTGGTATCATGGTATGATATAGCTTCCTGGTATACACTGTGCATAAGCAAGAGATGGAATTGTTTGCAAAATCTGTTTAAATTTACGAATGATTTCTGCTAGATCTTATCTGTTAGCAGAAACTCATGAGTGTAACTTGTCCTTAATACAGTGGACTGCATGTAATACACTTCTGTACTTTTGAACTATCTGTTAATCTTTGACAGTAAGACGTATTCATTAAAAATATTGAAACTGGTAGATAGTTTGGACTTTATTTTCAATCTCAAATCAACAGTAAACTTGAGTTCCAGAATAACAATATACTATGTATATATATCCATCAACAACTTATTTAAAATTCAATTATAAAATTCAGAATTCACATTTGGTATTTCTGTTCAATGCTTGTAACATGCATAGAAGAAGAGTTTGAAGATGCCAAATGGGTAATCAGAGTCCGTATATCGAAGAAGAACAGAGGTACAAAAGGACAAAAACAACGATCTACAAAACATACACATAGAACTAAAGATCGAGTAACACGAACCCCACTAAAATCCGAGGTGAACTCAGGTGCTCCGGATGGGTAAGCAGTTCCTGCTCCACTAGTGACACCCGTCGTGTTAATCTAGTTACAAACCCGGTGATAAGTCATGAATGAGGAAAGGACCGGGAAGTGTTTACGACAAGTGGAACATAATCTGTGGTCATTTGTGACACATATTCCATAACGGTCAACCAAGTCATGGTGGCGACTGTAAAACTTTCGAAATGATGACTTCAGCTTAACCCTGAGGAACCCTTGGTTCAGTAGCGTCCTTGTTAGCAGCAACACTCTATCAAGGAAATCCTAATGGTAACCACAAGCTCTGGAATGACGTATCAACTGAGAGAGATATACTCCATATGCAGGTGGTGCTGGAATGTTGTTACATATAAATGGAGAGTTCACAATGGGAAAATTGAAATCATCTCTTTTGTCGTAAAGTTTCGTTCTTAACCACCCCTCACTGTCATTTTAGAGGTGTAGGTCAAAGTATGAAGGAGAACCTTAGTTTTAATAATAATTACATTAATTAGGAACTGTAAATTTCAATAACAAATATATCTAATAAACCATGTCAGTGCCGAAACACTGACACTTAGTATTACGGGTTGTTGTTCTGCGTCCAGCACACGTTTTGACAATAGGCTTGTCTTGTCTTTCTAGAAAACGACTATACACATATACTCTTTATAAGTGATACATTTATTTTGTTATTCCGTGCTTTAAGAAGAGTTTGAAGATACCAAAGAGGTAATCAGAATCCGTATATCGAAGAAGAACAGACAACACAATGGCCAAAAAAAAAAGTACAATAGGACAAACAACGATCTACAAAACATACATATAAAACTAAAGATCGAGCAACATGTACGCCACTAAAAATCGGTTGTGAACTCATGTTCTCCGGAAGGGTATATTGTGCCATCTTCTAATAAGTATAGTATATAGTTATTTTTTTTAGGATTTATTCCTCTCTGTTTTTATCAAAAAGGCAATTATTTTATTATCAAATAACCGACGCAACACATACTTATGATATTATATTGAACACAGACACTACAATGTATATTAATTCCATACAGTCAATGATAAGCAAATAATTGTGAGCGTAAAATTTAAAAAAAGAAAAAAAAGGAGAAATCCTGATAGGAACCACAAGCTCTGGAATTCAGGAAAAAAAATATTGGATTTTGGAACAGTTCTGACGGTGCGTGTTGTATTTTTTGCTTGGTTTTCATTTTATCGCATTTACTAATAATTTAAGAAATCTTAGATAAATTGAAATGCGATTTGAAGTTTGTTAATTTATCTGACTTAAATGATCAAGTTAGAAACACCTAAGCGTGACAACAAATTTGGAAACACCCCCTGAATAAGCTAACACTTATTCAGCCTCTATCGGATATGACTGACAGTTGCGTTTAGTATATATTGATTGACTTACGATCTGCATTATATAAGTTAATAACATGGAATTTTGCAACAAGGACTGAAAAAAAAATATGTATTTTAGCAGACTGACTATTTTGTGTGAATCGTCCATCCATGCATCGCACCTGTTATTTCTCTCCTTATTATTTATAGGAGTATCTTCAGAAGTTGGTGAGTATACATATATTCAATATACAGCCAAGCCTGTATTGAAAGATTACATTTGAGTCTAAGAAAAAGTGGCCTATGAGACAGGTGACCTCTTAAAAGAGGTTCAATTCATATGAACTTTTTCATGACAAGACAAGAAAAATGTGGCATTTTAATACAGGTGGCTGCTTAATAGAGGTGTGACTGTATATTTTTTCATATTTTGAATTTAGTATATTTTTTTATGATTAATAATACAGTTGTAATTCATAAACACATTCTTTTCCGCCAACACTTTATGTGTACACACATGACAACGCCTGTCGGAAAAAAGGTCACGTACAATTCATTTTTTCGACAGAATTATTTTATTCAAAAAGTGTGTGAACTGATAGTATACCTGTGGAATGATACAGGAAATGATCATACTGGGTGTTCTGGCATTAAATTCATTGCTCATTATTCCTTCTTGCACTAGAAAACGGTCCCTATCATGTCGTCACCAATGATTAGTCGGTCCGTCCATGATTCTTCCCACCCGAAATGTTTTCAAATGATAGCTGAATTTGACTGCTGCTTACGCGAGAGAACTGTCCCAATACTACCGTCTTTCATTAAAAAAATCAAATGTCAGTTAATAATAAGATTTTATTTCCTTATTTTGTCTCGATTGTTGTCCAGAACAATAAAAAGCAAACACGAGATCGAATATGAAAATAAATTCTGAAAAGTAGAATTTGATTCCTGCTTGTAATAGAAAACGGTTCCTATCCTGTCGTTGCCAAACTAACCAGCCCGTCGGGTCCATATTGTTACCCAAAAGTACCCAAAGTGACCCTAAAGGTACCCAAAGGGACCCTATAGCTATCCAAAGGGACCATATAGGTATTCAAAATAACAATTTAAATATCAAATAAACCCTGTAAATTATATAATTTAGTCATACAATGGGAAAGACGGGTGAAGGACGATGAACAGCAGGTGAACCAGGAGATATAATTAACTTGTCAGGTTT
>MJUT01047427.1:983464-997426 GCA_002080005.1 Gigantidas platifrons
AAAAAAAAGATGTACCTCTTATTTTTGATATTTATTATTTTTTGCATTCACTTGAATAACAATCTTCAACTCTGTACAAACATGTATAACAATACAATAAATATACTAAAGAAAAACTAAAGCAATTAACAAAGAGTTTGTTCTTTAGATCTATAGAATTGTCAGTATTTTGTTGTTGAAGTTTTGGCATTTACTGGTATCTTTTGATTGGCATGGTTTCTTTGCTACTTCTTCTGCTTTGCTTGGTATCTGATACTGCCCATCTTTTGATGTTATAAATGTAGGTCTATTTGTAGTGGACTTTAGAAAACTGTGGAAGTATTTCAAATTAATTTATCATTTTTTTTTATTTCTCTTTTTTTATATATATATCGTCACCCTTATACCCTTCAATTTGATCTATTATAGAATCTTAATTTAATCTTTTCGATACATAATTTAAATTTATTTGTGAATACTTCATAAAAATATACAATATAAAATTCAAAATGAATATATAATTGTTTTTGTAGTTTTAGCACGATGAGTAAAATTTTCAGGGTAAAGAAATGTGGCCTTAACAAACATACCTTTGCTAATCTGCTCAAACTGGACCTATAGTCGAAAACTTTTTTGTGTTGCATTTTGACAGTAACCAAGTAGGAATAAAACTGATGTCCAGTTCATTTTGTTTTATAGAAATTTTGTGCAGCTTGGAGTAAAATGGTTTCACTTTTGAATTTTTAAAGTCTTTATGTTTGTCAAAATACAAGCGGTCATTTTTGTCGCCTTATTTCCGTTACTTTCTTTGATGAAGGGCTTCTTAGAAATATTGAATTTCCACTCAACGTCTGTATTGCAGTTTTTTGTTTTTACAATTAAATATTTTAAAAACAACGGTTTGGTTTTGACGGACACATTAATTAATATTTATTAATGAATACCAATGATTGGCGATGATTGGCTTTTTCGTAGTTTCGGTCAGATTTTTGTAGTCCAAGCCGAGCTTTCGTATACCAAGCGCTGTCACGCGGTAACTGTTGTTTTTTATGTAATCAATAAATGATCAAACATATAACAGATACAATTTCAAATAAATGTCACTATATTTTTTTCAGTAGTAATATATATCCATTTTAGAAGGTCAAGATTCAGGTCATTAAATACACGTCTAAAATAGTAAATTTAATGTCAAATACACAAATTAATTACACATTCTTATTCTAATGACAATTAAAGTACAAACAATGTATATTTTATGGTCCCTTTGGATACATTTGGGTGCATTTTAGGTCCCTTTGGGTAATTATATGGACCACGCCCGTCCATCATTCTTCCCATCCGAAATGTTTTCAAATAATGAATATTCAAATTGTTGAATTTCACTGTTTCTTATGCAAGAGAACTGTCTCAATACTGCTGTCCTTCATAAAAAAAATCAACTGTCAGTAAGATTTTATTTCCGTATTTTGTCCAGAACAATAAAACCTCAAAACGAGATCGAATATGAAAATAAATTCTGAAAAGTTGAATTTGATTCCCGCTTGTACTAGAAAACGGTCCCTATCCTGTCGTTGCCAAATTTGACCACCCGTCCATCATTCTTCCCACCCGAAATGTTTTCAAATAATGAATATTCAAATAGTTGAATTTTACTGCTACTTACGCAGGGAACTGTCCCAATACTGTACTGATAGTACCAGTATACCTGTGTAATGATACAGGAAATGTATTGACAATTTTATGGCCTTGTGTATAGTAAACTTGAACCACAGCTGGTTTTACTTTTTGACTGCCACAAGTATGGAGAGTTGGATAGCAATGAAATATTTATTGGGATTGAGTCTTGGGAGCCTTCGGCAGTACCCAGTTTTCATCCTATAAGACTTGATTTCCACAATTCAAAATGTAGTTCTACACACAGTACTTGGGCTAAAATATTCAATAGTATACTGTTACAAACTCCATTTCATGTGTAGAATTATAGGGGCTTGACATGCTGGTCAATTTATCCAATCCCACAAAAATTACAATGAAATCCTGTCTGTGTCGCTGATTTTTTATACCAATTTATCATGTCGCCCTAATTAATAAGAAACTTATTCTATGGCGATCACGATCTGCCTGATCTTTAGAGGTTATGGTGTTTATTGCCACTTTCAACAATTTTTCGGTGATATGGTGGCTTTCTGTTATCATTACAATATACTTCAAATTTGGTTTCATTCTGATAAATAATAAAATGTGTTCGGCACATGCCGTTCACACTTATTACCTAATAACCAGGACCAATATTAATTTGATCTTTGAACTTTGCAAATATATAACTGGTAAACAAATAGGGACCCCTCAGCTTCCCAATGCGCAAATATTTATTACCCCCATAATTTCTCTAATTTTTCCATTTTTATCGATTTCCCAACTTCTTAAATTATTTTATTTTTCAACTATTAGTTATTTAGATTGTTGAGAGAAAATGAATAATTTATTTACTGATGGAAATCGAGAGAAAATCATATTGAATCGGCTTTTTATTTTTGTAACTTTAAGTAAGTATGGCCGGATAAGAAGTGCCAAACGAACGTCGGAAGTGTGTAAATATTACACAAACATTACATGTTTTGAGATCTAAAATTTGTTTTTCTTTGTTTCTTAACTGACGACCGTTTCACTAAAGGTCGTAAGTCGGAAACGTAGACGTAAATGCACTCTCTTTAAGAGTTATGACCATTTCACTAATAAATAGGATTTATGACTTACGATAAAAATTGATCGCAAAGTTAAGAGTGGTGGTAGGTACTCGTAAGTCGTAAATCGTAAGCCCATTTTTTTTTAATGCAAACATTAATCAAATGAAGCGAGCAAATGTCAATAGCCTGTAAACCCAACTATTATACGATCACTCCTAAGTACCATATGCTTAGCCGAGAAATATAAAGACAAATTGTATAATGTTTGCTGTGATCCGACCAGAGATCGGACTCATGAATATCTATCCCGTAATTTAATTGACAATAGCTTTGAATTCAATTGAAAAAAAACCAGTGGTATGATATTAAAATTTTAATTACACCTTATATAAGAATGCTGGATTCTGATTGGTTAATAGCCGTGATATTTTTTTTTTTTTTTTTTTTTCAAATTCAGGCCTTGCATTGTGAATTTGCAGAATTTTTACTTCATGTAGGTGTATTTGCATAAGATTTAACTTTTTTTCATGGTATTTGCAAAATCGTATTTGCCGTTTTTACCCTTTACCGAGACACTTGTAACAAAATTTGTAAAACGTTATCAGTTGTGCGTTTTATGTAACAATCGTATTTGCCATTTTTACCCTTCACCGAGACCTTGTAACAAAATTTGTAAGACGTTATCAGTTGTGCGTTTTATGTAACATCATTCGGTAGAATTAAACAGATACATCATCTTAGGTCATGAAAACGACAAACAGAAGGTATTATTTATTTAGCCAGTGTTCTAAATAATATTCGGTGTAATCAAACAGATATATTATGTTTGGGAGGGGTATTTGCGAAAAATACCAAAATCAAATCAAATCAAATATTTATTATTCCAATCATGGTCCCACAGGGGGCAATTGCATAAATATAACAATTATGATTATTACAATAGACAGTACATTGCTATAAACAGTAAATAATTGTAATTGATAGTATATTCAGTAGTGATACAGTATACATTGTATGTGGTACTATTGTACCTGTTCTCTGCCAAAGTGCAATCCAGGAAATTCAAAGAAACGATATCACACATACCATTAAAAATATATATATATATATATATAATAATAATAAATATCTAATCCTTGTAATGCATATCTTAGTTTGTACTAAGGAGAGGCTAGTATATTTGGATTTATGGATGAAACATTGGATATCTGCAAGGGCCACCAAGGGATGGTGCTTATGGATATGTTCAATTGAACATTCCACCTCGTGCCCCCAGCAGAACTCCAAGGTTATATAATATACAGATTTTTTAAAGAGATATATTGCTACTCAGCCACAGACAACTTGTCACGTACGCACATGTGTTTACTAAGAAGCTAATTGTATTCATTGATAAATTAATATTTTTGGGAGGGGTATTTGCGAAAAATACCAGTCTTGAGACTAAATTTCACTCGCCATTGGGCTCGGGAAATTTTTCGTCTCTCGACTGGTATTTTTCGCAAATACCCCTCCCAAAAATATTAATTTATCAATGAATACAATTAGCTTCTTGGTAAACACATGTGCGGACGTGACAAATTAACATAACAAGTAACAAGACAAGCTTAAAATAGAACCAAGTAAGATATTCCTTTTGTTCATACAAAAGACCTAATACATAATAAAACTAGATCGAGATCAAATACAAAGAACAAGGATGTCTGTGTAAATAATGCGTATAATTCGTAATTGGAGAAATATTTCACCGCATGCCAACTTTTAATATCTTTCTTTATGATGGTTTCTTTTGAAAACATTAATATTATGAAATTAAAAGGGCGAGGGAAATTTAGTCTCAAGACTGGTATTTTTCGCATATACCCCTCCCAAACATGATATATCTGTTTAATTACACCGAATATTATTTAGAACACTGGCTAAATAAATAATACCTTTTGTTTGTCGTTTTCAGGAATATTCTTTCTTAGTTCACCTCGACCAAAGGTCCAGGTGAACTATTGCCATCACTTGGCGTCCGTCGTCTGTAAACTTTTCACATTTCAAGCTTCTCCGAAACCACTGGGCCAATTGGAACCAAACTTAGCAGGAATGTTCCTTGGATGGTCCTCTACACAGTTTTAGTTTTTTGCTCCAGTCGGATATTCAACATGGATGCCACGGCCAATAATATGCTCTGATTGGCTGAAATTTCAAACATCTTCTCTGAAACTAATGACCTGACTGAACCCAAACTGTAAATGAATGATCATTGGAATGTCCTTTACCAAGTTTCTGTTTTTTATGCCGATCGGAAATCCAAGATGGCCGCCACCGCAGGACATAGATTAACATTGGACCCTATGGGAAAATGTTCAAATGACTTTTCTCAGAAACTACAAATATGATTAAAGCCAACTGTACATGAATATTCATTGGATGGTCCACTACAAACTTTAGGTTTTTTTGTTCAAATATGAAATTCAAAATGGCGGCTACGACAGGACTTAGTTTAACATTGGACCCTATGGGAAAAATGTTTCAAAACGCTTCTTCTCTGAAACCACTAGGACAATTGAAACAAACACTGCCCAGAAATGATCATTGGAAGGTCTTCTACTAAGTTTCTGTTTTTTATGCCGATCGGAAATCCAAGATGGCCGCCACCGCATGACATATATTAGCATTGGACCCTATGGAAAAATATTCAAATGCCTTCTGCTCAGAAACTACAAATATGATTAAAGCCAAACTGTACATGAATGTTCATTGGATGATTTTCTACAAACGTTAGGGTTTATGTTCCGCTATGAAATTCAAGATGGCGGCTACGACAGGACTTAATTTAACATTGGACCCTTTGGAAAAATGTTTCAAAATGCTTCTTCTCTGAAACCACTTGGACAATTGAAACCAATCTGCCCAAGAATGATCATTGGAAGGTCCTCTACAAAGTTTCTGTTTTTTATGCCGATCGAAAATCCAAGATGGCCGCCACCGCAGGACATAGCTTAACATTGGACCCTGTGGGAAAATGTTCAAATGCCTTCTTCTCAGAAACTACAAATATGATTAAAGCCAAACTGTACATGAATGTTCATTGGATGGTCCTCTATAAATTTTAGGTTTTTTGTCCCGCTATGAAATTCAAAATGGCGTCTACGGCAGGACTTAGTTTAACATTGAACCCCGTATGGGAAAAATGTTTCAAAATGCTTCTTCTCTGAAACCACGTGGACAATTGAAACCAAACTTCCCAGGAATGATCATTACATGGTCCTCTACAAATTTTATGTCTTTTTATGCCGATCGGAAATCCAAGATGGCTGCTACTGCAGGACATAGATTAACATTGGACCCTATGGGAAAATGTTCAAATGCCTTCTTCTCAGAAACTACAAATATGATTAAAGCCAAACTGTACATGAACGTTCATTGGATAGTCCTCTACAAACTTTATGTTTTTTGTTCCAATATGAAATTCAAAATGGCGGCTACGGCAGGACTTAGTTTAACTTTGGACCCTATGCGAAAAATGTTTCAAAACGCTTTTCTTTTAAACCACATGGACAATTGAAACCAAACTGCCCAGGAAGTGCTCTAAAAAGTTGTTTTTTTATGCCGATCCGAAATTCAAGATGGCTACCACCACAGGTCATAGTATTAACACAGGACCATATGGGGAAAATACAGAAATATGTTCTTCTTTGAAGCTATTGCACTGATTGAACCTAAACTGTGCATCAATCATTGTAAGGTCCTTTACAAACTTTGTGTTTTTTATGTTGATCGAAATTCCAAGATGACTACCACTGCAGGACATAGTTTTTACATAGGACCAATTGGTTCTTTTTGTAACCAGGTGAACGATACAGGCTCTTGAGAGCCTCTGTTTTATTGTTTGCAACGATTTGTTTTGTTAGACAGTGGTTGAAGTATTCCGAATGAATTTGGTGGTTTGCGGCACGTGAGGGTAAAAAAGTGAAATACGTTTTCGCAAATACCACGGCAGAGGGAAAAACAGTTAAATCCTTTACTTCGGAACACTTTCGGGTTTCAATTTGATTAATCACGTTACTTTACGTATAAAGGTAAAGAAGAACTATTCCGAATGAAATTGGTGGCTTGATGCACGCAAGGGTAAAAAAGTTAAATCCTCATAAAAATACCCCGGCAGCGGTAAAAATGAACGAAATTAATCCTAAATATGAAAATACACGAAAAATACACCAAAGTTACAAGTTTATATGCAGATGGATTTCTCCAGTAAGCCATGTGAGGTAGAAATCATTAAATTAGTCCTGCGTTCAACAATACCGCAACTGTGTAGCGAAATCCGTTCACGAAAATAATAAACCGAATTGTTTTCCTTTATTTTTTTGGAATTTTTTGATAATAAATAAAGTAATTGCCTTTTTGATAAAAACAGAGAGAAATAAATCCTAAAAAAAAAAGATTATATACTATATTAGAAGATGACACAAAATACCCTTCCGGAGCACATGAGTTCACACCCGGTTTTTAGTGGGGTACATGTTGCTAGATCTTTAGTTTTCTGTGTCATGTTTTGTAGATCGTTGTTTGTCCTTTGGTTCTGTTTCTTTTGGCCATTGTGTTGTCTGTTCTTCGATATGATATACGTATTCTGATTACCCCCTTAGTATCTTCAAACTCTTCTTAAAGCACGGAAAAACAAAATAGATATATCACTTATAAAAGAGTATATGTGTATAGTCGCTTTCTAGAAAGACAAGACAAGCCTATTGTCAAAACTTGTGCTGGACGCAGAACAACAACCCGTAATACTAAGTGTCAGTGTTTCGGCACTGACATGGTTTATTATATATATTTGTTATTGAAATTTACAGTTCCTAAATAATGTAATTATTATTAAAACTAAGGTTCTCCTTCATACCTTGACCTACACCTCTAAATTGACAGTGAGCGGTGGTTAAGAACGAAACTTTACGACAAAAGAGATGATACCATTTTTCCCATTATGAACTTTCCATTTATATGCAGCAACATTCCAGCAGCACCTGCATATGGAGTATATATCTCTCAGTTGATACGACATTCCAGAGCTTGTGGTTACTATCAGGATTTCCTTCATAGAGGGTTGCTGCTAACAAGGAAGCTTTTGAACCAAGGGTTCCTCGAGGTTAAGTTGAAGTCATCACTTCGAAAGTTTTACGGTCGCCACCATGACTTGGTTGACCACTATGGAAAATCTTAATTGAATTTGAATTTTGGTGTTTAACGCCACTTTCAGCAATATTTCAGCTATATCATGGCGACCAGTTTTAGTGGTGGAAGAAGTCGGAGTACCCGGAGAGAATCACCGACCATGGGCAAGCAACTGGTAATCTTTATCACTTGCGGCTGCAAGTCGAGTGCACCTTTTTTGTAATTTACAAAACCGGGCGCGAACCCACGCCGTATTGGTGATAGGCTTGTATGAGTTGTTAGGTAATCCAACTATCTAACTAATTGAGCCGCCCGGGCCCATGAAAAATCTGTGTCACAAATGACCACAGATATGTTCCACTTGTCGTAAACACTTCCCGGTCCTTTCCTCATTCATGACTTATCACCGGGTTTGTAACTAGATTAACACGACGGGTATCACTAGTGGAGCAGGAACTGCTTACCATTCCGGAGCACCTGAGTTCACCTCGGCTTTTAGTGGGGTTCGTGTTACTCGATCTTTAGTTCTATGTGTATGTTTTGTATATCGTTGTTTGTCGTTTTGTGCTTTTTCTTTTGGCCATTGTGTTGTCTGTTCTTCTTCGATATACGGATTCTGATTACCCATTTGGCATCTTCAAACTCTTCTCCTTCCTCAGGCATAGTTGACCGTAACAGATTTTGGCGATCCTGTTTATGCCCTTTAGCTTACTTGCTCCCAAAACTATATTATACATATATCTTATTATCACAATGCCGTCTTTTGAGGTAGAATTCGTAATTGGATGAATATTTAATCGCATGCCAACTTTGTAATTATCTTTCTTTATGACGGTTTCTTCTTAAAACATTAATATTATGAAATTAAAAGACGCTTCTTTCTTAATTAGAATTTGTTCCTTTTTGTTGGTTAACAATAAAGCAACATCATTTGTCTAAATCAAGTGACATACCATGTACATATCCACACAACATGTCTTTATTTAACAATTATATTGTACACGATCCCCTCCATATATTGAAATACCAACATTTTACTTTAAACAGACATACACATGTACATATCTAAATATTGACGTATTTAGCTATCTTTATAGCATAACATCATCTTGTCGCAGCAACAACCTGCATAAAAGTATACCCGTGTCGATAATTGTGAACCGCATATCGGTGTTGTAATTTGTAGCGTGCTCACCTCAAGTGTAGTAGATCGTGGGTTCGAGGCCCAATCGGGTCAAACCAAACACTATAAAACTGGTATTTGTTGCTTCTCCGCTAAGCACGCATGATTAAGGAGAAAGAGCAAAGACTGGTCGGCTCGGAATCGGGGTAATATGTCCGAGCGGATGACATGTCTATCCGCGGACTGTTTTTTCAGTGAGCTAGCACTATGAAAATCCAACCAAGCGTGTCATTCTGGTACAAAGGGGACCTGATCATCATATCAATGTAAAGTTAGCTTGTTCTCGCCATGATATAGCTGAATAATTGCTGAGTTGGCGTTAAACAACAATCACTTACTCACTCTCTGATAATTGTGTTCACAACTAATTTAGGTTGAATTAGTATTTAGTGTGTGTTTGATTTGTCCTCGTTTAAATTCCACTCTAAAACAAATATCAAGAATCTGAAACCTTTTAGCACTACACTGTTATAGTGCCAATTTATTGGCTATTAGGAAAGCAATACAAACCAATCTGAAATGTTTTATATCATATACTAGACAGATAAACCTTAAAATCTGGAATCAAGCTAATGGAGTTCTTATTAATAAGAAATGAGGTGCTCCATAGAGGAGGGTTATTATTCTATATCATTCTATTATTGTAATACCCCAACCCCCGTATTATATATATATATATATTGCGGATTTGGCCGAGCTGCTCAATGGTTCGTAATTATGCTAAGCAAATCTGTGCCGCATTGTACCAACGGAATGGATTGGAATACCGCTGAGGAAAGAACAAAAATTGTCAACTAAAAACCTAGCTCTGACACTGTTGGGTTTTATGCTTGGACGCTTATAAAAAAAATATTTACTACATGTCGGTATCCTTTCGAGATTTAGTGGGGATATGTACATGGTATGTCACTTGGTTTAGACAAATATATATATCCTAATAAGTTAACTGCATATGTATATGTTGCTTTATTGTAATCAGAATCCGTATATCGAAGAAGAACATTCAACACAATGGCCAAAAGAAAAAGTACAAAACGACAAACAACGATCTACAAAATATACACATAGAACTAAAGATCGAGTAACACGAACCCTCGAAACAAAGCAGATGGGCTCGGTATAGGTAGGAACGTTAGAACATACAGACACACTGAGTAGTACGTGATGACTGGTCCACTCCAACTTCTCGGATCGTCTCTTGTCTGTAGGCTGTAACATCACTTCTATGTCATAGGTAGCTCTGTACGGGTAAAACCGATCTTCTTCTGGGACTTCGATACCTTCGTCTTCTAACCGATCGAATACGGTCTGTGTTGTATGGTACACCCCACCAGGATACTTGTAGATGACATCTCCAGTACAGGTTCGTTCATGTCTGTGCAGTGTCCCAACATGTTTCCACAACCGGTCACATTTCGAACACAGGTAGCTGTGGCTGTACTTCTCCATATTACTGACGTAGCTGAAGTGGTGTTCGTACAGGTTCAAATTCATGGTATCCTGGTAACTGTAGGGAGAACGTCGTACCAATCGTGCTGCGATGTCACCAGCTTCTGTTTCTTGTAAGTCGTAGACATACACGTTCAAGCTGAACACCTGCTCCAATACCACCAAATCATCCAACGTCACACCCTTGAAGTCTGCAGGGGTCATGTCTTGGTGTTGTAGATACTGGTGGTAATACGTCTTGGCTGGAACTTCTAAAGCTTGGACATCTGGAGCTCCACGATGTACGGCCAGGCATCGGAAAAAGCATAGGTTGTCCTCGTGAGGTCCATTGGCTCCACCAACTAAAGCTACGACAGCTTTGTTCTTCAAAATATGGTCTGGAAGGACGACTCTGGCACCAATCGGGTGTTCAAACAGCTTGTTGACATAAAACGTCACATTAGTCAGCAAATGAACGACCCATTTCGTATCTGGTCTCTGTTGGCGAATAAACTCCAATATGTCTTGACCTTGCAGCTCATCCAAAAACCTCTCCAAGTCTTCTTCATTTCTGATGAGGTGTGGAACATCAAAAAATCTGGAGTTATTCTGACTGGAATGGTAGTAGCGTAGTTCACCAGTTTCCATATGTCGTAGGAAAAAACCAAACGACACGTTGATCTTGAAGGCGCTAGTCTGTTCTCCAAAGATCCGACGAACCATTTCTGGAAAGGTGGACGCTGTCATCTCATGCAAGGTAAAGTTGTATCTGTCCTGGACACGGTTGCCTGTCGTTTCCTCTGTCCTAATGGACTGCCAATGTCGTCTATACAACGCTCTGGTCTCGGGGTCCTCAGGCAACACGTCTGGTCCAACAGAATTCTCCACGGGAGTTTTGGTTGGTGGTGACACGGTACGTCGCTGCTTTGTCACGGGTCCAGGTTCAGGTGCTACTGTTCTCTTCATCGGTGGTCTCTGCTTGGCCTCTGGTCTTTCATGCTGGGCACGATGACGTGCTAGGCTGTCCAGTCTGTTGAAATACTGACCGCATATTCCGCAGGACAAGCTGTAGCTGTGGGCTGCTTCATGCCTCTTTCTGGTGTCAGCTCGGCTGAACACCTTGTCACAGATACTGCAGCTGTAGGTCTGTGAAGAATCTGCATGAGTCTTCATATGACGTAACAGGCTTCTCTTCTCTGTAAATTCTTTGCCGCATTTCTCACAGGTAAACATGGCCATGTTCTGTCAAAAAGCCAGAATGTCAATGACGATTCTGTCATCGTATATATTGTTCGGACGCGGACGTAAAAGAAGACACCCTTCTTCTGATTGGTTCTTTTACTTGCAATCTGATTGGCTAATAGGTCGGAAATACCGACTTTTGATTGGTTCAATTTCCAGTGATGTGATTGGTTGGTACTATAAAACATTTCAATCCTCTTTTGAGTTAAAAATTCATTTTTGGGCAGTTTCGATCGCGCATGCGCGCATCCCACCCTTCCAGGGGAAACCCTACGGGTGACGTTTGAATGAATATTCCGCAAGGAACATGACATGTGCTATGTACTAGAAAAACAATTGATAGTTTAAACGTCAAACGTCGTTTGAAAAAAGTACGGGGGGAAATGACGTCACACAACTAACGTTGTGAAAGAAGATTAAGAAATATGATTATTTTAGAAATGTGTCTTTGTAAAACTGTAAGCTTTCTGATTTAAAACTTTTAATATTTAAAATACGAGGGTTGGATAACCACATCGGGACTTGCGGTGGTGACTTCGATGGGGTTTGCTAAACACACAGTATGAGACAGATTGGCTCGGAATCGTGAAATACCGGACTATTGTTTCAGTTCTCAAGTTTAATACAAAGTGAACCTCGTCATCATTTCATCAAAATGTTATCCAATATGTTGTTCAAATCAATCACACCTTGCGACAAAATATAAATCGCACAATACACTGTAATAAACCCAGAAGGGCGGTAACTATAAACCATATGTTGTTTGAAAAATTCAATGAAACAAATTAATTCTTCTTCTTCTTCTTCTCCCCGTCAGGAGAATACTCTGGTGTTGACTCTAAATACAAACATACATATACATGAAGCAACACGAACCCCACTAAAAATAATTGTGTATGTTGTGTTAGTATTTGTTAGTACCTCTCATTTCGATTCTGTGTATTGTAAAAAATGTATGTATTTATCGCTCCTGTTATGCCGTGTATTTTTGAATTCGTGTCTTATTTAAGATAATTTTATTGCAAAAAAAAAAAAAAAAGATTTGTGCTCAAAAGGAGCAGATAACAACACATCCATCAAACAGACATGCATATCATATAAATATATGAGATATAAAGATAGTAAATTTGCCCTTTCTATTTATGTACCCGCGTAGCTCAGTCGGTAGAGCGTTAGACTTTTAATCTGAGGGTCTTGGGTTCGAGTCGTACACGACTACATTTTCTTTTCTCTCCATTCAGTCAGTGACAAAATGATTTTCTGGGGGAAAAAACAGGTTACAGTTCGCAATCAACAATTTCGTGAATTCATTTAAGCTGTACGGGAAGCCAATAGATTTTTAAGATTATAACAAGTACATCTCTTTTTACACACATTATCATGTATTGCAGATACATCATACAAAGTAAAGACGGTATCAAAAATAAATTACCGGTAGCAAAAAATAAATTACCAAAAATAATTTGGAGTTGTTGTCAGGATTCGAACCCGTATGGGGAAAAAACCACTAACTTTGTAGTCTATCGCCTTAACCACTCGGCCACGACGACTTATTCTTAAAGAACAAAACTTATGCTCTTATACTTCATTTTTTTAATGGCTTTTTTTTGAAGGATAAATAAATTATATATGGAATAAATGTAGAAATAAGGAAGACTACATTTCGTGGATGACGTTATTTTTGCCATTCAACGTTGCTCACATTCCAATAATATAACGTCACGACTTTGTATTATAACATAACAGTTTATCATGAATTTATTTGTTTACACCAACGTCACGACTAGTTCGATAGAGAACGTTTTGACGTCGTGTTTAACGTGACGTCATCGATGAATGGGGATTTACACAAAGCCTATAAATAGCCCGTTGGGGTAGTTTGAAAAGTCTAAAAATAGACTCTTTGGAGATGTAAGGGTCATGTCACAAGTATTTCAAATCTGGTATAATTAAAATAGATCATCACAATGTATCATATATTTGTTTTTTTTAAGTTGTTGATATATAATAAAAAAATTATGAATTAAGAAACATTAAAGGGCAAAATGATACGGGGAAAACAACTGATAGTTATGAACGGTGAAAATCAAATTTGTTTGTTCAACAGCCAAATGGTTCTGTAATATCTCTGAAAGTATTTTGGGGTGTATAACCTTCAACACCTCATTTGGACCCATCAGCCATATACCCCAGAGTAGCAGCAGCAGCAGCAGCAGCAGCAACAGCAGCAGCCATATACCCCAGAGCAGCAGCAGCAGCAGCAGCAGCAGCAGC
>MJUT01047428.1:8067-26069 GCA_002080005.1 Gigantidas platifrons
GAACAAACAACACAATGGCCAAAAGAAAAACGACAAAAGAACAAACAACACAATGGCCAAAAGAAAAACAACAAAAGAACAGACAACACAATGGCCAAAAGAACAAACAACAAAAGAACAAACAACGATCCACAAAACATTACACAGAAAACTAAAGATCGAGTAACACGAACCCCACTATAAACCGGGGCTGAACTAATGGAAGAAGAGTTTGAAGATACCAAAGGGGTAATCAAAATCCGTATATCGAAGAACAAACAACACAATGGCCAAAAGAAAATGTACAAAGGGACAAACAACGATCTACCAAACATACATATAAAACCAAAGATCGAGAAACACGAACCCCACTATAAACCGGGGGTGTACTCATGTGCTCCGGAAGTGTAAGCAGTTCCTGCTCCACTAGTGACACCCGTCATGTTCATCTAGTTACAAACCCGATGATAAGTCATGAATGAGGAAAGGACCGGGAAGTGTTTACGACAAGTGGAACATACCCGTGGTCATCTCAATCTGTGCCACAGATATTCCATAACAGTCAACCAAGTCGTGGTGGCGACCGCACCCCGCAAAACTTTCGAAGTGCTGACTTAACTAAACTTAACTAAGAGGAACCCTTGGTTCAGTAGCTTCCTTGTTAGCAACAACCCTCTAACATTTTTGTTTTCCATAATTCGTATTTATCACATAGGGACCTTCATTTAACTTTAAGGGTGTTTTTTTTAACCCGAACAAGAAATTGTTTTTCACACGAAACTAAAACCAGATTGTTTATTTTTAGAACATGAAGAATAACTATTTGATCTTCAAATTATACCAAATATTTCTCATTGAAAACTGCAGGGTCATATTTTGTTTCCATTTTCCAGTCCAATCTATATCTTTTTGATATCATCCTCCTAAACAGTCAAATGGTTTCTCTCTTACACTTTCGCGTGGTAAAATTTATACGGTATACTAACCTGAAGAACTTGAAAACATCACTAAGAAATCCTCATTGCAAGGTATCACACATGTTTCTGTCATTTCTTTTTTATTGCTTGTTGAATCACCATCTTTGTTGCAGACTCCAGTATTTATGTGATGCTGTGTGTCCATTGTATTACTATCTGTTGACAAGTTTACATCGAATCCAGGATCTACATCCAAATTTTCATCATCTCCCATTGCACATCGACATGCCTGAAATGTGTAGTTATGGTTAAATAAATACATGTAAATTCTTCTCAGTTAATGTTATAGGGGGTAAAGACGGGAAAGGAATGCGTATATGAAAAAGGGTAATATGCTAACAAAAGGTATGAAACATTATTTTGATTTTTATATGATAACCTGTTCTTTTTCGTTCTATAAACAGCATCGCAGGTCTAAAGGTTAGCGTGCTGGCCTCTACATCCAGTGTGGTAGATCATGAGTTCGGGCTCCGCTCGGGACAAACCAGCTCCTACAGTTTAGCTTCCATTAATTACAGAAGTTGTGAAGCTCTATTGTTTTGTGTTATTATGAAAAGAAAGTATAAACATAATTAGTGATTGGCAACAATTCTAGGTTTGGTTGGTTGGTTGGTTGGTTTATGGTTTTTGGTGTTTAACGCCACTTTCAACAATATTTCAGTTATATCGTGGCGGTCAGTTTTATTGGTGAAGGAAACCAGAGTACCCGGAGAAAACCATCGTATAATTTGATGTATCGAGTACACATTGCCATGAACGGGGTTCGAACTCATAACTTTAGTTTGGTTGGTTGGTTGGTTGGTTGGTTGGTTGGTTGGTTTATGGTTGTTGGTGTTTAACGCCACTTTCAACAATATTTCAGCTATATCGTGAAGGTCAGTTTTATTGGTGACGGAAACCGAAGTACCCGGAGAAAACAACCGACCTGTCGCAAGTCACTGACGATCTTTATCACATAATTTGATGTATCGAGTACAACTCGCCATGAAGGCGGTTGGAACTCATAATTTTAGTGGTGATAGGCATTGATTACATAGGTAGTTGTAAATCCAACTACCATACGATCACAGGCACGACGGACCTTAACAATTCTACCAATATCAACAAAAACACATCGACATATTGCGTTGGAAATCAAATCCTGGCAGCGGACAGCCTTACAAAAATATGTACATTTTGTATATGAGATCCTAACCCTCCCATATGTTTACTTAGACTCTAAATTTATGATGATTCAGGACTAAAATAGTAGAAAAGCCTTAAGAATAGTTATACATCGAGTGGGGAAGACCAACTAAACCGCAGGACATCCTCATTTGTTCTTACCTGTATAAAAAACATTTTCGGTTTTCCCGCCAAATTTTTACAGTTATCATTATCAAACTCTTGTAGAATTTCTTCTGTCGGAAGAAATGCATCTTTTGTATAAATTACATGTTGTCTTAATTTCTGGTCTTGGTTCAGCTGACGAGAGAGTGGTATCTCAGCCCCATGTGAACTTATTATACACGCCAAACAATCATGATCTCTCCCTATGGAATTTCTAATAGCTGAAAAAGAAACAAGATGAATATTATCGGTAATTTGGACATTTTATTCTTTGATCTCATCCAGTGTGAACGAACTGCGATTTTAGCGATTATCATAATGTCTGTCTCGACCTTCTTATACCGATATTCTAAAATTAACATACGCATATTATGGTATATAATAATGTTATTCAAAAGAAATAATGTGTTTCTACATAAAATTTCTAAATCTCAGTTTGCACCGCATGTACACAAAGATATACAAATGCCAATACTGAACTTTCATATTTAGCTAATGGATTAGTGATAAAAAAAAGGTTTTGTGAAATAGTTCATTGGAATGACAATTCGATCATGTATCCCATAAAATCATTAAAAAACATCATTGATATACCACGTGCTTCTTACATACCCACTTGGAACTTCTCTGATGTTTCGGAACTAATGAGATATCATCGGAATCATCAGGAATTGGCCGTGTGCTTATATACATACCTGCGAGTTTCTCCTTTAATTCAGCGGTGGTTTTGTTCTCTAAGGTCTCAATTGTGAAACCGAGCGCCTTAAACACCTTAGACATATTGCTGCCGTCTATTTTTGCAAATGGGAGTGTACTGTTATGATCAAATTCCCAGTTGATAATAAATATGGCGTATCCCATCATCTGATCTTTAAATTCATAAGTAATGTCACCATCGTCAATTACTGACGGTTTTGATGAAGTAGTTGATGTGTTGGCATTTCTGTCTTTTGCAGTATCATATTGTAGTGACGATTGATTTAGTGGATTAGCCACGTGTTCATTATAAGATTCAGCTGTTTGCTTAGCACTGTATTCTTTCCTAATAAAATAACAGAGAAAAATTATGTCATAACTTTTAATTTTATAGCACATACAATGTATATTTGATGTCTTGATTACAAAAATGTATGGTTATTGGGGATTTTTTCACTTCCGGTCAAAAATTTGGCTTTGTTTCTATTGATTCCAAAATATATATGAATATATAGGACTTTTTTCACTTCCGGTTTCTTAAAAATGTCACTTTGATATCTATTGGCCCCTATTTCCAGTTTCTAACATTATCGGTAAAAAAATAGTGCCTGATCTTCTGCTTCCAACAATATATGGATTTTAGGAACTTTTTTCTTTTACAGGCAATTTCCGGTTCCATAACATTTGACCGTGTGGTCACTTTAAAGGACATATAGTTAAATACTAAATACCCTCTCACTTTACAATTAACGACTTACAAGTTATAATCATAAATATCTTTCGTCGAACCGTTAATTGAAGATGTGCCCCTTGTAACTAATTAAATTAAAATGTTCATTATGAAAAGAAAGTTCCAACAGTGATGGTCATCAATTCCACCAATATCAACAAAACGAACAATCATCTCTCATCTTAATTGAACTCACTGAACACAAAAAAGACCATGACATATGACGTTGGAAATCCTTGTTCTGGCTTGGGACAGGCACAAAAATGTGGCTTAGTTAAACCGGTTAATTGGATCCCAACCCTCCCCTGTTGATAAATGGGTCTACAACGGCAATGCATATACATGTAGATGTATAAACAAACGTTAAAATTGTTATATTTTTTTTTCTTTTGTAATACACTAACTACCAACAACATCCAATTTAGGACCATATCATGAGGTCTTTCATTTACCTTTCACCATGCATTCAATAATATACAAGCCAATAAAATATATTGACCAATCGGACAAACAGTTTTTGATGTGTATTTTGATACCAACAGATTTGGTACAATGTAGGTTCATCTCTGAATAGTTGGTTCACATATGAACCCTGATGTGCCAACTCCATGTGGGGTGTGTGGTCAGATGTTAGTGCATAGCCAAACAGTAAAAAAATGTAAAACAATACAAAAAAAACCCATCTAACATGTGTTCCCTGAACGGCAACAATCTTGAAACAAATAATTCTTAACATTGTTGTTTTAGCACTAATGTTGGGGCCACTTAAAGGTTGTTAATTACTTTTCATAAAGTAACCACTAAGTTAGATATCACATTCTATATTTTGTTTAAATCTAATGAAATGAAGGAAAATATAGTGATTTAAGAATGTTTTATTCCTCCTTTTAGGAAACAATTTAATGGTAAATTCATTGAGAAATGAAATAATATACAGCCATCCAAACATATACATGTACAAGTAAAGACATTTACAATAAATAAAGACAAATGTACCTTTCAATCAATTTATTTTTGCTTGATCCATCTGTTATTGAATCTGTAAAGGTAAATTTATTGTCCATATCAGTGTAATATACAAAATCTATGTTTCTTTTTACTTGCTAATTAATAACAAAGGTATTAAAATGACCAAAGTATACTCTATCTCACTTAAATGACAGGATACTTGTAAAATTAATTAATTATGATAATTATAATTACTCTGGCAACCGTAGACTTGTGCTCGTTGATGACAGCTGTCAGATGTCTGTCATTAATCACGGGATTGCTCCAATATTTTATTGTGTGTTTACTTTTTTACTGTATATATTATGTTATCAAGTAACATTTATTACTCTTCTGAATCTCGTGTATATTTAAAAAAAAACAAAACACAATAGGTTATGGTACTTAACGCCACTTTCAACAGTATTTCAGTTATATCGTGGCGGTCAGTTTATAGGTGGAGGAAACCATATAGTATTAGGAGAAAACTACTCTGTCGCAATTTAAGTCACCGACAAACTTTCACATAATGTTGTGATGGGTAAACCTCGCCTGAGCGAGATTCGAATAAATCGTTTTGAGAAGTAAAGTACTTTGAATATTTCAGAAGAAACGAAATAAAAAAACAAAAAACAAACAAAAATAATCAAACAGAACAAACAAGATAAAATAAATTATATATACGTTTGCAAATTAGTGTTAGAATTAGATTTCTGAGTCGACTTTTTTGTTCTCCTTCGACGGGATTCGAACTGACACTAATGATACACTGCAGCACCGATTTCTTGGCGTTAATTATGTCCAACACCCAACGTGACCTAAGACCACTCAGCCACATCCGCTATGAAAAAAAATATAGCTTCAATAGTGGAACCTTCGACGGGATTTGAACTCGCACTATTGATACATTGCTCAGTACCGATTTCTTAGCATTAATTATGTCTAGCACCTAAGACCAATCAGCCACATCCGCTATAAAAAATATAGTTTCTACAATCGAAGTATTACCTTGTCTCGTAAGGTGAATCTATGTTTCTCCCATTATTACGGCGTTTTAACCCCGTTGAACCAGTGGTGGAAAAATGCGTAATCCTCTAGAGGATTAAAATGTCTCGTGCCTTACCCCGCATTAATTTCAAATTTTGCAATAAAGTTCGTGTTAAATAATGGGAGAAACAAATTCTCCTTCAGTTGCCCATGTGGGTTACGATATTTCTCCACTCTCGAGAGTTAAATTTAAAATTTTAACCACTCGCCTTACGGCTTGTCATTAAAATTTTTAATTTAAATCTCTTGAGTGGAGAAATATCGTAGCCCACGGGCAACTGAAAGTGAATCTATATGTAGAAATAAGAAATCTTTCTAAGCGTGTGTAGATGGTACATATACATAATATATTTATGAATTATATATATATCTCCCATAGAGAGTAATAATCCTCGAAAAAAATATTATGAAAGTCGAAAATACGCATATTCATACATGTTTTGTATATTTGTTAGTATAAACATAACCTACCTGTATCCTTAGTTTTATATCCCTCCATTCTAATTTTAAACAAAAGTATACAATAACACGTTTAAAAATATAATAATATTAACATTTAAATTTTGTTTTACTCCTATCAATTTTACTATCCAAATTTTATAGTGACTTTCGTCAGTTTAAAATCTAAATTTTCCGATTAAGTTTTTTATACATTAATTCGTTTTAAAGTGTGATACTGAATAACTGGAAATTTTGCGTTTCAGCAATTTATCGTCAAATGTTATACAAACGTTGACAAAATAAACAGGTCAACACAAAATGTTATTTGGATAGGGTAGATAGGTGAGTAGATAGGTAGGTAGCTATTCATTGAAATCCGATTAGTAATCCAGGTAAATACTAGTTTTTGGTAAACACAGTTTTTGAAAAATTACCAAGAAATCCAATTGTTTAACGACAATATTAAAAACCCGTTTTGAAATTTGATATTTTATGACAAAAGGTTGTGTGTTATTCCTTCAGTAAACTAGATTCATTGCATGATTTCCAACCACCTTTTAAATACATTTGATCTTAATAATACATTTTTTCAGAAATGCTGATGTTTTAAAATTTGACACAAACAAAATTATCAAAACCTTAAAAAAAAACTGTGTATTTGTTAGATTTATTAACAACAGTTGTGTGTCCTCCTGGTTAATATTGATATGCGTAACTTCACCATGTTGTATATAGTGTACATACTTTATAATTATCAATGTATTTATTAATTGTGTTGTTCTATATCTGTATACCATTGTATTTACAAAGGTTTCTCAGAAATAAAGATATATATATATATGATCTCTATTTCACTACATGGAAAGTGAAAGTTAAAAAAAATCGAAAACAATATTTTTTTTTTAGGGGGGGGGCGATTTCCTGTTAATCTTCAGTTTAAATATAGTGAGAAGGCCGACATTGCAATAGATAAAGACTTTAAGTATCTTGGTATATATGTTTCTAGATCTGGTTCATTAAAAACATGGAAGAAAAAAATACCAGACAGAGAATTAGATTTACTTTGATTGATTTTTGGTGTTTAACTATTTTGTATTGTACTATTTAATGCTCAATGTAATTCTTATTGCTCAAAAGTTTTATGTTTGTGCAAGAACATTTATTAAGATTATTCCTTCATATTTTAACAGCTGTTGTTTATCAAAAGTTACAAATTTCAACTTGTTTGTTTTTAGCCAATATTACCACAGGATATATCAAATTGGGACTTTTTGCCACCATATGAAAACCACTCTCATGTGCTTTTTACATTATAACCTCTCTCTCTCTCCTCTGAAACCATTGGGCCAAATGGAATCAATCTAGGATGGTCCCCTACAAATTTATATCTGGCACCCCCTGTCATCCAAGATGGCCATTTACATCAAATGTTCAAAGTGTCTACATGTAATGCTTAGATTGGCTGCTAAGTCCAATTATACCCTTTCTGGTTGGTTGTAAATTATCACGTAAACATGTTGCTCCACTGAGACACATTATCTTGGTTGAGAAAACCAGGGGTGACACAAGGAAAGTTACTCCAATAATCCTTCGTTACCATTAATGTGGAAGATCAAGAGCTTGATTCCTGCTCAGATCAAAACAAACACTGTAAAATTGTGTTTTGCTGCTTCTATGTGAAAATTAACAGTACACTTCCAGAGCTTGATTCCTGCTCAAGTCAAAACAAACACTGTGAAATTGGGTTCTTGCTGCTTCTATGTAAAATGTAAAAATTAACTGTAAACTTCCAGTGAATGTTACTTCCCGGTCCTTTCCTCATCCATGACTTATCACCGGGTTTGTAATTAGATTAACACACCGGGTACCATTAGTGGAACAGGAACTGTTTACCATTCCTTCCGGAGCACCTGAGTTCACCCCCGGTTTTTAGTGGGGTTCTTGTTACTCGATCTTTAGTTTTATGTGTATGTTTTGTAGATCGTTGTTTGTCCTTTTCTACTTTTTCTTTTGACCATTGTGTTGTCTGCTCTTCTTAGATATACAGATTCTGATTAGCCCTTTGGTGTCCTCAATACACTTCAAATAAAACTAAAGATCATATACCTGTTTTTAACAGCAAAACGACGGGTTGTCTNCATGACTTATCACCGGGTTTGTAATTAGATTAACACACCGGGTACCATTAGTGGAACAGGAACTGCTTACCCTTCCGGAGCACCTGAGTTCACCCCCGGATTTTAGTGGGGTTCTTGTTACTCGATCTTTAGTTTTATGTGTATGTTTTGCAGATCGTTGTTTGTCCTATTCTACTTTTTCTTTTGGCCATTGTGTTGTCTGCTCTTCTTAGATATACCGATTCTGATTAGCCCTTTGGTGTCCTCAATACACTTCAAATAAAACTAAAGATCATATACCTGTTTTTAACAGCAAAACGACGGGTTGTCTGTTCTTGTTCGATATACGGATTCTGAATACCTCTTTGGTATCTTCAAACTCTTCTTAGCAATTTTTCACCTATATTTAGGGATCAGTTAAGTACAGTTGTCCTATAGTTATCACTCTGTCGGTCGTCCATGATTCCTGTGTCATGCCATAGCTTAAATTGGATTTGACTGCATGAATATTTCTGCCTGAAATTAAACAAATCTGTTTCCCAGAATTCGTGAGGACAAATGTGTGGATATTTTTTAGATGGTTCTCTACAAAATTTGAGTTTGTGGTGTTTTTCGTAAATCCAAGATGGCGCCATCATGCATCTACGTTTAGCATAAAACCATATAAGAATTACATAGAAACATTTGCCTCGAAGAAGCCGTTTAATACATTTTAACAAAATGAAGCATACATGATACTAGGGGATATTCTACGTTTTAAGTGCATATCAAAAATTTAAGAAGAGTTTGAAGATACCAAAGGGGTAATCAGAATCCGTATATCGAAGAAGAACAGACAACACAATGGCCAAAAGAAAAAGTACACAAGGATAAACAACGATCTACAAAATATACATATAAAACAAAAGATCGAGTAACACGAAACACACATAAAAACGGGGGTGAACTCAGATAGCCGCCATCGCAGATCTTAGTTGAACAATGAAGCCTATGAACATCTTTTCCGAAATCATGCACAAATGATACTAAGATAGTTTTATACTGGTCTAAAGGTTTGGTTTCGCAACGAAACTCCAAAGATGGATACAACCATGAAACTTGGTGTGGCAGTTTTTGTTTTGTTTGTCTTTGCTTTGTTTACCCTATGTTGCCAGTTTCTTTGGATTATCCATTCTTGTTTACCCTTTTGGTATATTCTCTACCGTTTATTTAGCAAAAAGAAATTAAGATATCAGAAATCCTTCTCACATTCAAATCAAATCATACACGATAACTTTTTTTCTCATTTTAAACAACGCATAATCAGAAGAGATAGGGACACTACTGATACAAAACAACACTGGTAAGATACTTTTGCAGCGAACAATATTTTGGAATTCATGACATTCCACAATAAGTGAGGATGTATGAAGTTGACTAGACGGGTGAGTTTCTCTCTCAACGCTACGTTATTAACGAGAATATTTACAAACAATAACAAGGTTTATTCAGTGTAAAACAATAGTTGCACTTTCAAAATCCTTACTAACTTACAACAACGACAAAAAATATCACTATCCAGTGTTTAGTCCTCAAATTTGGTATATTCATTTGTTTTAATCAATTTATTGCAACACTGTTCCAGTGAGGATGCATATACAGTATATCACAAACACTTGATATAATCGCCGTTCAACCCAATCGGCAAACTTCGGGTGAAGTCGGAACTCTCATTTGATGGAGGAACGGAAACAGCCGAGTTGTGACGAGTTCAGTTTACTTTACACATATGTTTCTTTTGAAGGGACGATTTTTTCTACCATGCGATAAAACTTTGGTTTTAAATATATACTCTTGGTCAGCATGTGGTAAACTACTGCTGCAGATTTTGTTCTGTGGTACACCTCCTTTTTGGGGAAGTGAGATTCTAAATNTAGCCAGCCTCCTTTTCCATCTGACCATCCAAGCCGTCCTAGAAATATAATAACAAATGTTTATCTATGTTATACTCCTAAACCGGCAAATACAAATTAAAAGGATATGTGTGGATCACGGGTGAGAATTTAGTTTTATTGTGGCGGTCAGTTTGATTCAACGACCTGTCGCAAGTCACTGACAAACTTTATCACATAATGTTGTATCGAGTACACCTCGCCATAAACGAGGTTCGAACTCACAACGTTAGTGGTGATAGGCACTGATTGCACAGGAGTTGTAAATCCAACTACCATACGATTGAACTCAGATGTTCCGGAAGGTAAGCAGTTCCTGTTCACTAATGCAAGACGAGTCTGAAGATACCAAAGGTGTAATCAAAATCCGTATATCGAAGAACAAACAACACAATGGACAAAAGAAAATGTACAAAGGAACAAACAACGATCTACAAAACATACATATAAAACCAAAGATCGAGTAACACGAACCCAACTAAAAACCGGGGGTGACCTCAGGTGCTCCAGAAGTGTATGCAGTTCCTGCTCCACTAGTGACACCCGTCATGTTAATCTAGTCATTAACCCGATAAGTCATGAATGAGGAAAGGTCCGGGAAGTGTTTATGTCAAGTGGAACATATCCGTGGTCATCTGTGACACAGATATTCCATAACGGTCAACCAAGTCGTGGTGGCACCCCGTAAAACTTTCGAAGTGATGACTTTATTAAACTTAACTAAGAGGAACCCTTGGTTCAGTAGCTTCCTTGTTAGCAACAATTCTTTAACACATATATTTTCCATAATTCGTATTTATCCCATAGGAACCTCCATTTAACTTTAAAGGTGGTTTTTTTAACCCGAATAAGAAATTGTTTTTCACACGAAGCTAAAACAAGATTGTTTATTTTTAGAACATGAAAAATAACTATTTTATCTTCAAATTATACCAAATATTTCTTATTGAAAACTGCAGGGTCATATTTTCTTTTCCATTTTCCATTCCAATATATATCTTTTTTATATCACCCTCCTAAACAGTCAAATGGTTGCTCCCTTACACTTTCGCGTGGTAAAATTTATAAGATATACTAACCTGAAGAACATGCAAACATCACTAAGAAATCCTCATAGCAAGGTGTCACACATGTTTCTGTCATTTCTTTTTCATGTCTTGATGAGTCGCCATCTTTGTTACAGACTCCAGTATTTATGTGATGACGTGTGTGCATTTTATTACTATCGGTTGACAATATTACATCGAATCCAGGATCTACATCCAAATTTTCATCATCTCCAAATGCACATCGACATGCCTGAAATGTGTAGTTTTTATTAAATAAATACATGTAAATTCTTATCAGTTAATTGTTATAGGGGGCAAAGACGGGAAAAGAACGCGTATATGAAAAAGGGTAATATGCTACCAAAAGATATGAAATATTATTTTGATTTTTTTATGATAACCTGTTCTTTTTTGTTCTATAAACAGCATCGCAGGTCTAAAGGTCAGCGTGCTCGCCTCGGCATCCATTTTGGTAGATCATGAGTTCGAGTTTCGGTCGGGACAAACCAGCTCATACAGTCTAACTTCCATTAATTACAGAAGTTGTGAAGCTCTATTGTTTTGTGTTATTATGAAAAGAAAGTATAGACAGAATGAATGATTGGCAACAATTCTAGGTTTGGTTGGTTGGTTGGTTTATGGTTGTTGGTGTTTAACGCCACTTTCAACAATATTTCAGTTATATCGTGGCGGTCAGTTTTATTGGTGAAGGAAACCGAAGTACCCGGAGAAAACCACCGACCTGTCGCAAGTCACTGACAATCTTTATCACATAATTTGATGTATCGAGTACACCTTGCCATGAACGGGGCACAGTTTTAGTGCTGATAGGCACTGATTACATAGGTAGTTGTAAATCCAACTACCACACGATCACAGGCTCGACGGCCCCTCAACAATTCTACCAATATCAACAAAAACACCACGACATATTGCGTTGAAATCAAACCCCGGCTTGGGACAGCAATAAAAATGTTTCGTGGTTAAATCTGTGTATGAGATCTTGACCCTCCCCTTATATCTACTTACACTCTAAATTTATGAAGATCCAGGACTAAGATAGTAGAAATGACTTAAGAATAATTATACACCAATAAAAATGCAGGACATCCTCATGTTTTCCTACCTGTATAAAGAACATTTTCGGTTTTCCCGCCAAATTTTTACAGTGATCATCATCAAACTCTTGTAGAATTTCTTCCGTCGGAAGAAATGCATTCTTCGTATATATTACATGTTGTCTTAATTTCTGGTCTTGGTTCAGTTGACGAGAGAGTGGTATTTCAGCTCCATGTGAACTTATTATACACGCCAGGCAATCATGATCTCTTCCTATGGAATTTCTAATATCTGAAAAAGAAACAAGATGAATATTATCGGTAATTTGGACATTTTTTTCTTTGATCTCATCCAGTGGGAACGAACTGCGATTTTCGCGATAATGTCTGTCTCAACCTTCATAACTACCGATATTCTCAATTTATCATGGTATATAACAATGTTATTCGAAAGAAATAATGTGTTTCTACATAAAATTTCTAAATCTCAGTTTGCACCGCATGTACACAAAGATATACAAATGCCAATACTGAACTTTCATTCTTAGCTAATGCCAGTAATGGATTAGTGATAAAAAAAAAGCTTTTATGAAATGGTTCATTAAAATGGCAATTCGATCATGTATCCCATAACATCATTAAAAACGTCATTGATGTACCACGTGCTTCTTACATACCCACTTGGAACTCCTCTGATGTTTTGGAACTAATGAGATAGCATTGGAATCATCAGGGCTTGGACGAGTGCTTTACATACCTGCGAAACAAATCTTTAAATCAGCGTTGGTTTTGTTCTTTAAGATCTTAATTTCGAAGCCGAGCTTCAAAAACAATTCAGACATATTGCTGCAGTCTAGATCAGCATTCGGACGTGCATTTTGATCATCAAATTCCGAGTTGATAATAAATATGGCGTATCCCATCTTCCGGCGATTAAATTCATAAGCATTGACATCATCGTTAATTACCGACAGTATTGATGACGTAGTTGTCATATTGTCATATCTATCTTTTGTAGCGTTATGCTGTAGTGATGATTGATTTGGCGAATGAGACACGTCTTCATTATAAGATTCGTCCGATCGCTTTCTTGGTTTAACACTGTCTTTTATCCTAATAGAACAACAGATAAAAATGTTGTCATAACCTTTAATTTGATAATACATACAATGCAGCTTGATTTCTTGATTACAAAATAGTATGGTTGTTGGGGATTTTTTTCTTCTAATAGCAATGTCCGGTTCTATAACTTTTGACCTTGTGGTCACTTTAAAAGTCTCTACAATTAACGGTGTACAAGTTATAACCATAAATGTCTTTCGTTGAACTGTTAATAGGAGACGTGCCCCTTGTAACTAATCAAAATTAGACGTTTATTATAAAAAGAAAGTTAAAACAGTGATGGTCATAAATTCCACCAATATCAACAAAACAAACAATCACCTCTCATCTTAACTGAACTTACTGAACACAGTAAGAAGACCACGACATATGACGTTAGAAATCCAGGTCCTGGCTTGGGACAGGCACAAAAATGTGGCGGGGTTAAACCGATTAATGGGACCCCAGCCTCCACTCGTGTTAACTGGATCTCCAACGACAATGCATAAAAAAAACAAAGGATAAAAATGTTATCCTTTTTTTCCCTTTTGTAATCCAACAACATCCAATTTAGGGCCATATCATGAGGCCTTACATTTATCTTTGACCATGCATTTAATAATTATGCAAGCCAGTAAAGTATTTTGACCAATCTGACAAACAGTTCTTGCTGTGTACATACTCGGCTTTGATACCAAAACATTTGGAAGGTTCGTCGCTGAATATTTGGTTGAAAATATTAACTCTGACATGCAGACTACATGCGGGGTGTCGTTAGTGCACCGCCAAAGAGAAGAAAATGGGGGGGATACAAGAAATATATATTTTTAATTGACAAACCTGTGTTCAATTGGGCCCGGGTGGCTGAATGAGTTAGGTAGTTGGATTACCAAGCAACTCATACAAGCCTATCCCCAATACGACGTGGGTTCGCGCCCGGCTTTGTAAATTACAAAATAGGGTGCACTCGACTCGCTGTCGCAAGTGATAAAGTATACAAGTTGCTTGCCCATGATCGATGGTTCTCTCCAGGTACTCCGGCTTCTTCCACCACTAAACCTGGTCATGATATAGTTGAAATATTGCTGAAAGTGCCATTAAACACAATAAATCAAATCAAACCAACTCCTCTGTTCAATATCCAGACCTGAACAGCAACATTCTTGAAACAAACCATCCTGAACATTGTTGTTTTAGCACTAATGTTGAGGCCATTACAAGGTTGTTACTTACTTTTCAAAAAGTAATTACTAAGTTAAATATCAAATTCTATATTTTGTTTAAATCTAATGAAATAGAGGAAAATATAGTGGTGTAAGAATGTTTTATTCCTCCTTTTAGGAAACAATTTAATGGTAAATTCATTGAGAAATGAAATAATATACAGCCATCCAAACATATACATGTACAAGTAAAGACATTTACAATAAATAAAGACAAATGTACCTTTCAATCAATTTCTTTATGCTTGGTCCATCTGGTATTGAATCTATAGAGGTAAATTTATTGTCCATATCAGTGTAATATACAAAATGTATGTTTCTTTTTACTTGCTAATTAATAACAAAGGTATTAAAATGACCAAAGTATACTCGATCTCACTTAAATGACAGGGTACATGTAAAATTAATTAATTATGATAATTAGAATTACTCTGGCAACCGTACACTTGTGCTCGTTGATGACAGCTGTCAGATGTCTGTCATTAATCACGTGATTGCTCCAATATTGTATTTAAGAAATAAATCATGGATGCCAGAATGTGTTGAGAGTTTTAACATGGATTGGCGGATATTAGTATTTAATCCCGAGCCAGAAGCGAGAGATAAAATTTACTAATATCAGCCAATCCATGTTATAACTCAAAACACATTCTGGCTTCCATGATTTATTTCGATTCTGATATGTCTAAGAGTACAAATACGGTAGTATACTTTGATTGGAAGACGGTAATTTATATTTACGCTTGCGGAAAATGTCGCACACAATTTATGTAACTCGAATAATACTGCGCCCTCTATCGGCATTATTCGGGTTACAATTTATGCTGTAAATGGAAAAGTCGGTCACATTAACCGGCGCATGTGCTAATGAGATCATACGAAGAAATAATTCTGTTTTTTTTAACAAAGGGAAAGAGTGAGGTCATGTTAGAATGTGTGTACCTTTTTACTGTATATATTATGTTATCAAGTAACATTTATTACTCTTCTGAATCTCTGTATATTTAAAAAAAAACAACAACAACAAAAACAACAACAATAGGTTTGGTTATGGTTCTTAACGCCACTTTCAACAGTATTTCAGTTGTATCGTGGCGGTCAGTTTATACGTGGAGGAAACCATAGTATCAGGAGAAAACCACTCTGTCGCAATTTAAGTCACCGACAAACTTTCACATAATGTTCTGATGGGTAAAACTCGAATGAGCGGGATTCGAATAAATCGTTTTGAGAAGTAAAGTACTTTGAATATTTCAGAAGAAAACGAAATAAAAAAGCAAAAACAAACAAATATAATAAAAACAGAACAAACAAGATAAAATAATTTATATATACGTTTGCAAATTAGTGTTAGAATTAGATTTTTGAGTCGACTTTTATTGTTCTCCTTCGACGGGATTCGAACTCACACTAATGATACACTGCAGCACCGATTTCTTGGCGTTAATTATGTCCAACACCCAACGTGACCCAAGACCACTCATCCACATCCGTTGTAAAAAAAACTATAGCTTCAATAGTGGAACCTTCGACGTGATTCGAACTCACACTATTGATACCGACTGTTCTGTGCTAATTTCTTAGCATTAATTATATCTAGCACCCAAGACCAGCCAGCCACACCCGCTACAAAAAAAATATAGCTTCTACAGTCGAAGTATTACCTTGTCTCGTACGGTGAATCTATGTGTAGACATAAGACATCTTTCTAAGCGTGTGCAGATGGTACATATACATAATGTATTTATAAATTATATATATATCTCCCTTAGAGAGTAATAATCCTCGAAAAAATAAATTATGACAGCCGAAAATACTCATTTATATTTGTTAATATAAATATAACCTACCTTTTTCCTCAGTTATATAACCCTCCATTCTAATTTTTAGCAAAAGAATACAATAACACGTTTAGAAATATAATAGTATTAACATTTAAATTTTGTTTTACTCCTATCAATTTCACTATCCAAGTTTTATAGTGACTTTCGTCAGATTAGATCTAATTTTCTGATTAAATAAATAAGTTTTTTTTATACATTAATTCGTTTAAAGGTGTGAGATTGAATAACCGGAAATTTTGCATTTCAGTAATTGATCGTCATATGTTATATATATCTTTATTCTCATAAACCATGTATTTACAAAGGTATAGAGATACATAAATAATAAATAATCATAATCATATACAATGCAAATAACAAGAAGAAAGAGAGGACAAATAAGAAACATACAAATTGTCTTATGATCAAAAGTTGACAAAATAAACAGGTAAATACAACATGTGATACGGGTAGGGTAGGTAGGTAGGTATTCCCCGAAATCCGGTTAGTAATCCAGGTAAAAATATCTACTACTTGGTAAAAACAGTTTTTGCAAAACTTCCTAGAAATCTAAATTCTAAAGACGTTTAAGTCCATTTTGAAATTTAATATTTTATGAAAGGGGTTTTTTGTCATTCTTTTGTAAACTAGCTATAATAGATTCATTGCATGATTTCCCACGACCTTTTAAATGCATTTCATCTCAATTGCATTACGTGGAAAGTGAAACTAATAAAACGAAAATAATGTTTTTATGTAGGGGGCGATTGTCTGTTAATCTTCAGTTTAAATATAATGGGAAGGTCGACATTGACATAGTGAATTACTTTTATTATCTTAGTAGATATTTTTCCAGATATGGTTTATTCAAAACATGTAAAAAAAAACAACAACACCAGGTTGAGAAAGCAATTTAGTCTACATTTGTATGTACATTGTATGAAGTTATAAAGGTTAGGTTAGCCTAATTGCACATAACGCCACTTTCAATAATATTAAACAAAGAAAGAAAACCTAATTTATCCACCCGGTAATCATGCTTCTTTTTGTTTCTTTTTCTTTTCTTTTTATCGAATTTACAGTTTCCTCCCTCATGCAGTGCGTATTTACCATTGTGCTTAGGTGTGCCGTTGGCCAGTGGGACCCATCTTCATGCCAAAGCTTTTTTTTTTACATGTCTGACCTAATGTAGCGTAATATTTTAAATATTCCTAAATTTCCTGAGCATGTATGCCTGACTGTCTGTGTAGGCCTACTGGGTCTACCTCTTCACGGCCCAAGCAATGGGCCTCATAACTTACCTAGCACATGGCCTCATTTGTCCTAAATCCGGCACTGCCCTCAGACATAGATATCTTCAGCCATATTTTACTATCATCAGGGGCGGATCCAGGGCGGGGGGCGCCCGGTCCCCCCCTAAAAATATGATTTTTTGTGCGTAAAATCGTGATTTTTCACACGAAATACCCCAAATATTTTCACGTCTCGCTCCGCTCGGCGTGATTATTTTAATT